>JAVDBV010087662.1:0-14785 GCA_032619315.1 Piper longum | reverse complement strand
CGGCCGATTCCGGCGCCGATTCGGGGCCGACCGATTCAGCCCCGAAATCGGATCGGCTCGGCGCGATCCGATTTAAATCGGCCGAGTCCGATCCGACTCGGCCGATTTTCTCATCTCTGTATCTAATAAGCACCACATTGGTCTGATAAATTTCACTCGGGAACATCCCCCTTTTGCCACTAAATATTTCGGTGGCAATAAATTTAAATTTCGTGATTTATCATAGAATTTATAACCAAAATTGTCGGTGACAAAAGCTTTTACATCTAATTGAGTTCATTGACAGTTTGGGAGAGGAGGTGGAGGTGAGGCAGCCCGGGTGGGAGGTGTGAAGGATCAGCAAGGGATCGACAATGTGGTGGGCGGGTGCCGAGGTGACACTCTAATTCGTGGTGGGATGGCGGAGCAATGCACCCCGCACCCTGTGTGTGGGACATGCGGTCTGGCCGCGTGCAACCAAGACCGCACGGCATACTACATGAGCAGCCAATAAATGGGTTGCACATGTGACCCAAAATTTTTGGGTCGCAAGCAAAATTGAAAGGAACCCGCTCCTCTTTTTAAAATTTTCAAAATTTGACACCGAAACGTGACAAAATATTTTTGACACTAAATTTTTTGTGACAATTTGGTGAAAAACTTTAAAAAAAATAATATTATTTCCGTGACAATTTTAGGGTTTCCGGTGGCAAATTTTTTTGTCACCATAATTTAATGACAAAATGGTGTCAAATTTATCATCGAAATTTTCAATGTCAAAATTTTTGAGATAGAAGGGGTTTTTTTTCACTGGTATCTGTATCTGTAATACATAATGAGGGTAGAAAAGAAAGACTTGAAATTAAAGAAATTTAAATATACATCAATCATTCAGGAGTGCAAATCTCAATGGTCTGAGACAAAATCTCGGCACCTTGAAGCCACTAACTAATTACAAATCCAAAAAGAAAAATAATTTCGGATAAAAAGGCAATAAATACCGATGATTCAAGATTTTTCTGAATTTTGATTGGTAGTGACATCTTAATATAGGAAATTTACTTCCCTAATTAACGTAAGGGTCATATATAAAATGTTCATAACATAAGTATGCAAGCCTTCAATCATACAACACAAGTGTTAAGTCTCATGTTCAATTACTTTTTTCCTTCTCTTCTCCTTCTTTAACCTTTAAATATTGAAACTAATGATCAATATTAATTATGTCAACAAGTGCTTGGTTTAGGGTTATAGTTTCCTTCCGGGTAATAAAAAAAAAGAAAGAAAATAAACACAGAAATATTGAAGGCAATGAAAGCAGTCCCTTATAACCTGTTGACGAAGAGAGAAAAGCCCTTTAAAGTTTCCGTGGCGGGCAACACCAACCTGGGCAGAATCAAATCCCTCACTCCTAGGAGGCTCCACTGACCCAAACAAGCCTTAACCCTCTTCCCTTGATCCAAAAGTTGCCCATCATGTATCAACTTTACATGGGGCTGATTTTGAGGACCATGAAAAGCATGCATGCAAAATCTCCTTTTACACGGCTCATCTACCATCCTAGCTCCTTCAACCAGCACACATTGCTCTAAACAATGCAGTCACAACCTCAACCAGTGAAAGAGAAAAACCCAGATGGTTCCAATCCAGCTATGTGATCTAGTTTCATACTGGTGTGGATGTTTTACAAGTCCTCCGTTGAAGTGACTAAAGAGGATGGGTAGATAAAGAATGGCATCTAGCTTCATGAAGAAGGATAGTGGTTGCGCTAAGCTTGAACTGCTCCATGCATAAGCAGACATATGATCTTAAGATCATCTTGTGTGTTATACTTTCGGCTCCTTGATATGAAAACTGGGGCAGCGAATGCATTGTCGGTTGACAGGACCATGCAAAATGGTGAACTCGAATAGACAAGGGTGGGGCTTGTTGTGCCCACTTAATGAGCTTGGTAAAGTTTGGAACTTTTGCTCTCGTCTTCATCTTTGATCAGGTTCGTGGGAGTGTTTGTAATGGTAGCTTTCTTCCAAGTCGGGAAGGACCCTTTAGTTCCCTGGCTTGCTTGGTATGGAGAAAGAGAAGATTCCTTTTGTTAACTTATTAACAAGAAGTTAGATCTTCCCACATTTTTTTTTCATTTTTGTACTATTTGCTTCAATAGTAAGACTCGTCAATTCAGCACAAAGCATGAAAGGGGTTCTACTTGCATTAAATGTTTTTCTATTTACAAACAAATTGATTCGAACAGGGATGGATTCATATATCTGATATCCACAAATCCGATTTGGATTCAGACTTTTTAAATATATAATATATCTAAAAATGTGATCTAATCTAAATAGATTATAATTTATGAATTTATATTTAATAAAAATTATAATAATATTTTTAATTATTTTTCTCTATTTTTTATTAAAATTTATATTATTTATATTATTTTGGTCAATCAAATTATTCAGTTCAAATTCGGGTTCTTATTTTCAGACAGAGATCGAATAGATAGAATCACATGTACTCGTATCTAATCTGTATGAGTCGAACCCATTCCTAGATCCACTTACGCAGAATGACCCCGCGAACTACAGGCCATTACAATTTTGGGGTCAACGATCTAAAAAGTGCAGCAGTAGGCGCTGAAGGTATTACTTTGCATCAACGTTTAGTTTGCTCTACAAAATAAAATTTTGAAGTTTAACTGTTGTGAAATATTTTTCGATCTTACATGGTCAAATCTTGGAGACAAATCCTTCACCATCCCTGATAGTACTCAATGTCACAGAGAACCATAGAACCTGATCACTGATCTCAAAAGAGGAGGGCATGTTCTGCAGATCTTGCAGCTCATTTTTACCTTGATTCTTGCCTCCAACCTTTAGTGTCTTAGTAACTCTGCGCTTCTCTCTTCTATCTTTTTGTTGCCAATCTACAGTAACATCTTTGTCACTTATAATTAAACTTCATGGTCTGGGAAGCAGGAGCTGCATTGCCATGATGTCCACCACTAAACAAATTTCTACAATCGAGAAGTTGCCCAAGTTTTGCAGGGATAATCTATGAAATTGCTGGTTTGCTCTGCATTTTACTCCAGTAATAATAGTGCTTGACAGGTTTTTGGTGTTTTCCCAGGTCCAAAGTCCCAAAAATGATGTTGGATCACCATCTGACTCGTTTGTAGCCTGATCCGTATGAAGCAATTGTACATTCTGGGATTTCATTTTTGTCATTTTTCAACACAGAAATTGAACTCATACTTGACAAGCAGCTTCTTTCCTATATATCCATGCCCATGAGTCCATTACCCAACTCTAATTTCACCTCCTGATGCCCCCATATATATGTTTTAATGTTAAAAATGTGGTAAGCAGTATAGTAGTCTGCTTGAGCTGTGAAAAATGTTTTTCTTTTAGCTGTGAAATCAAAATTGTGTTAACTAAGACCCAGAATTCTATTGAGCTTTTGGGTCATAAAAATCTTGGCTTTTTAAATATCTACTGTACCATCGGAAGGGAACAAGATAAGCTGAGTGCTTGACATGACAATATATAAAATACCCAGATACCCACTTTTCTGTAAATCTGCTCTGTGCAGTAGTGTTTGTTCATAAGTAACTACTATTAGTCTACTCTTTCTTTGGCACTGTCCTTCCATTAACTGCCATACTTTAAAAGGAGATGTCAATTTGATGTATCTGATATCCACCATATTAAGTCTGAATTTTTTTAAGGCTATGACAGGTTTATTGATGGGAAAGCGAGGCCCTAATTTAGATATGCAATTCGACGATGAAGGCTTCGAAAAATAATATTCATATGATTTAAACATTGGGTTGATATTATTTATATCAACTTAAAGATCAACTTTTTTTTTATCCTTAAACTTTTTGAAGTTTTGATTCATTTAATAATTTTATACGGGCTGATTGCTAATGATGCCAGATAGATTTAGAAACAAAGAAAACACACGAGAAAATCTTCTCATTAGGCCCCAATTTTAATCTTCCACTACTACCAAGGTGATGATGTTTGTAACTTGAAAGCACAAAAAGAGGCTTGTTCTTTGTCAATGGACAATGAAGGATGAACAATAAAGCAAATTAGTAGAACAAGGCATGTATTAGATTTCAGAGCTGTGATTACACTAAAATAACAAGAGACTTTGTCCGTACTAGGGCACTTCAAATGCTTCTTTTCTTCTTTGTCATTTGGCAAAAATCCCATTTCTTATGCTCCAATTCAGCCCCCAGCTCCACCTAAACAACATGGCCTTAGCATTTCTTAACTACGAACATAATGACTAGAGAGGACCTGTGCATGCTTAAAAAATAGAGGGACTCTTTAATTAATTATGTAAAGGTCCAATATAGAAGAAAAAATGATGGGTTTGAAAGAATGACAACATGTGACAACAAACATACGCCATGTGATGCCATTAGAAAAAAAAAAGAAGAATATGAATGACAAATGCAGACAGTATCACGCAACGCCA
The DNA here is from genome assembly GCA_032619315.1 of Piper longum. Taxonomy (NCBI): domain Eukaryota; kingdom Viridiplantae; phylum Streptophyta; class Magnoliopsida; order Piperales; family Piperaceae; genus Piper; species Piper longum. The sequence continues at coordinate 10,321 of JAVDBV010087662.1, read as the reverse complement.
TGGTGGCTGGTTTATTCACGGCTAATTCATTTATCTAATTGGGACCTAAACATGAATTATAAATAATTTTTATTTGCAAAACTATAGACTATATATCTGCTCAAAAGAATGAATGGGGTTTAAGCTAAGACTAATTAACAACAAAATTTTTTGGGTACAATCCTGTGTCATTAAATTACTGAAATGAAACTTATATTAAATTAAACTTAATTTGGTGGGAGTCGAAATCACAACCACCGACCACAGCGCACCACGGCTAATTAAATCAAAATGGTCTTTCACAGAGCAGCTCAATGTAAATGTGATAAAAAGATTGGTACTTAGCTGTCTCTCTATAAACTAAATACAAAGTCCACAAACATTGGTTCTGCCTTGGAGGTTGGTAGGTTGCAGAATTGAGAGTTGTGGGCACCATCAACAGGACCAACAGTTGTGTCAGTTTTAGTCTCTGCCGATAATACCACGGCCAAGGTTTGACAAGGACGCTACAAATATGCATAAATTTGTCTGTACAAAGAAATAAAATCCATTTCAACTTACACCGAAAGAGAGTAACAGATAACAGTTCTCAAATGCAAATGAAAGAAAATGCTGAATCCCAACATCAAATGTTAAATTGAGATCTCAAAGCTTGACTCCACAACTCGAATCCAAATGCACCGACATCAAGCTACCCGGCAAATGATTTGATTGTTCACAAGCATACTCCAACTAACAAAATGTATACAAGGAACACATGCAAACCATTTGCAGCTGCCTGGGATGATCAGACCAGATGAAGAACAACAACCATCAAATCAGAAACATCAACGAAAATGGAGACTAAGAATTGTGGGGGGGGGGGGGGGGGATCGAACGAACTGAACTGAACTGTTAGTCCTCACATGAAAAAGCCAAGCATGATTAACAAGACATGGAGTTTTAAGAAGCAATTGCATACGTCCAATATCCCATTCAACACCACCATAAATGATAACATAACACATAGCAAAAGAAAACAAGATTAAAGAGTGGGGAACTTCAAAGTTCCTCCAAATTTTCCTAAGCATGATACGATTTAGTCCATATAGAAGAGAAGTGGATCAAATTGCAGATCAGAGGTGACAATCTGATAAAAAAGATAGTCGCCATTGATATAAACAGAGTTTCTTCAATCGCTGAAGCTAAAGAAGCTCTGAAATCACCTTTGTGAAGGTCATGATGATGATTGAATCAACACCGCCATGCCGAGACAGCGGCGAGCTCCGACCCCTGCCAGCAGAGGCAGAGCGACGCCGGTGGCCGCTTCTCGACGTGGAAGCCCTTCACCGGCACCTTATTCACCAGGCACTCCGCCTGCGTCTCGGCGAAGCTGCTGATCGCCGCCGGCGAGAACCCGGCGGCGGCGAAGGAGGCACTCAAAGGCAGCGCCTTTTCGCCAGCGCCGGCGCAGTGCCTGGCGGCGACGAGCTTCTCGATCCTGGGGCCGACCAGGAACCGCTCGATCTTGTGGAGCGCGTCCGGGCTGGGGCTAGTGGCGTCAAGCGAGTCGAGGAGCGCGGCGTGGGAGTGGAGCGAGTGAAGCAGGTCGCCCTGCTCCGAGCCCCGGTCGAGGGAGACGACGACTTTGGGCTTGAGCAGCTTGAGGAGGCGGAGGAGCGAGGACGACTGCCGGGGGGACGCCGGCAGGTTGACGGCGACGGCCTCGTCGGCGCCGCCGGCGATGGAGGGATCGAGGGAGTCAACGGCGGCGACTCGGAGGTCGAAGGGGATGTTGAGGTCGGCGGCGAAGTGCGCGAGGTTCTCCCGGGTCAACCCGAGCTCGAGTAGGTCGCCGGCGACGGCGCCGGCGGAGAGTAAAGCTGTGATCTTTAAGGAAGGCGGGCCGGCCGGGAGGGCGGCACCGGCGAGGTCTTTCAGGAAGGAGGACCACTGGCCGCCGAGGCCGACGTCGAAGTCGAGGATGTGGATGCGGGCGTGGCCGTGGACAGCCTCGAGCAGGACCTGGTTGGCGGTGAAGTTGGAGAACTGCAGCACCGGGGACACTTCCGAGAAGGCCTTGTAGGCGGCGATCTTGAACACGACGCCGGCGCCGGCGCCGGCCACGGACGCGGCGGAGGAGGGGTCGAGGAGGCGGCAGAGGGCGTCGGAGAAGTGGAATCCGGCGCGTAGCAGGGGTGGTTTGCCCGCCGGAGATGGGAGGTGGTGATTGAGCCGCGCCAATATCCCTCGCGCGTGTACTGAGTTGCCGGCCTCCACCAGCTCCCCCGCCTTCACCACCTGTTCCACCACCTCCGTCGCTGCCGCCTCGTCCGCGCCTGCCTTTGTCTGTTTCCCGGCGAGGCCGGCGGCGGCCCTGTTCTGTTGGTGCATCATAAATGGCGGCGCCGGTTGGTGGCGCTTGGGGTTGGGCGGGATGACTAGTAGCTGCTGCTGCTGGTCTTGCTGGTTGAAGGGCGTGGGGAGGAAGAAGGACTGGTTCGGTTGTTGATTGATCAACGATGGCTTCTCCTCCACCGGCTCGTGGTAGAAGAGACTGGGAGGAAGAGAGAGGTTGATCGGTGAATTCGCAAAGATTGGACTGCTCATGCCCACCTGCGCTGGATCACTACCAGAGCTCGTCGGAGAAACCATGGCGGCGGTGCCGCTGTTGAACGTGAGGTAGTCGGCGGTGGCCACGGCAGGGTTCCTTGAAGCAGGCGGGTCGAAGCCGGAGCCGCGGTCGACGACGAAAGCCGGCTCCGAGGAAGGATCATCGTCCATGTCTCCCATGAACCACCCGAAGAAGGACTGCTCCTGGCCACCGCCGGCAGCGGCGGCGGCGGCGGTGGTGACCGCGGGGGGAGATGCCGGCGCACCGGCGAGCATGTCCTCCCAGCAGTCATCCATCCCGAGCCCGCATTTCTCACCGCCCATCACCTCCATCCCGAGCTCCGCCGCCGGCCAGTCGCCGCTGGCGACATCCTGCCATTGGAAGGGCTCAGAAACCGCCGCCACCCCGGCCGAGCCACCACCGCCGGAAAGAGTCGAGGTCGAAGTAGGCGGACTCGGGCTAGCTCTGGTATCCAGAACAGATATAGGCTCCCCTTCAAACCTACCTCCCTCCTTCCACAAGCCCGCCGGAGAAACGCAAGAGACGCCCAGCACCACCTTCCCCGGCAAACTCAAGGGCATCGCCCTCATCTACCCAGCTACCATAAACATCACCCCCTCCTTCCCCTTCCCCCCCAGATCAGACCTTCTCCTTCAATGAAACAGCTATCCACACCTCCTCCACTAGAGCAGCAGAGCTTATTAACTAGCCATGCCATTTTCCCACCATTTCCACCACTTCCATGTTGGGATTTTCTGTGTTAAAATCCCAACACTCCACCTCCCAAAACTCAATACAAGTTACGAATTTGATCTTCGTTCTGCTCACTGGTAGCTCTGGTTCTTCTCTCTCTCTCTCTCTCTCTGCGGTGAAGCTCTGGGCGGCCATGGTCCATGGATGCGTGCGACATTAAAAAAGGTGGTAAAGCGCGCTCTCTCTCTCTCTCTCTCTCTCTCTCTCTCTAGATCGGGTGTCGGGGGTAGTTTGGTCAATTCGTGTCGGGAGGGGTTAACATCTTGGCTCGTGTGCGGGCCCACACTTCCGTAAGTCTAACAATGCTTTTTCGGCCGGGAAGGCCCTCCCCCCTGACGGTTCGGTCCCGGACGGCGCAGGCCCGCTGCCGAGACCGTTGGGAAGGTTCGGGAAGGCGTGATTTTGTTGTTTCATTTCACCTGGGATGGCCTGATTTTATTTGCTCAATAACAGCCCATTTGTGCGGGTTGTGTCATGTGTGGATTTAATTAAATTGATTAATTGTTAATATTCGAGCTTATTAAACTTGAAATCAAACTAAGGCCAATTTATTATATATATATATATATGTATATATGTATATGTATATTATTGTTCTCTAAAGTAAAATTTATTCATATAAAAGTTAGATAGTAAAGAATGATGTAACTCAATTTCTAAATAATATATTACATATAAAATAGATACATTACAAAATTTATAATTTTATTTAGAACAATTGTTAAGTGCTCCCTATTTTGGTATTTTTTTTTTATTTTTTTGAAGAAGGAATCTAATATGATTGTCTGAGAATCCTATTTTTTGTTATAAAAATATCAAGTTTCAAGTTGGGCAAGCATGGTTAAGAATTTACCAATATTTCTTATTTTTTTAATGATAAAGTTTTTACATATGATATTATTGTGATAAAAATTGTAATTAATAGATTATAATTATAAACGTGGAAAAATAAAGAGAAAGATATTGGTTTGCTTAATGTGTGTATGAAATATTGCGAGATGTTTAAATAAATATATAAAAAAAATGCAATAGAATGTGAACATTCGGTTGTGGATAATCTTAGAGATTTATATATAGGTTAATAAAAAAAATTTATTTCTTAAATTAACTTTTAGATTGAGAGAGACATGTGACACCTATTATAAGTCTATTCTCGATACCCAAAAAACCCAATAGTGGTACCAAAGCTTGGTTGAGAACCCAAAGGGTCTAAGAAGTAGTATTACAGCCAAGTTACTATCTTGAAAAATTTAGTGTTTGCCTACAATTGTCAAAGTTTTCTTTATAGGTTCCATCTAATGATTTGAGGGGAGGTGGGTACCATTTGATTTAGAGATAGTTTTGGGGATGCTTGAGGAGTTATTAGGTTTATCCCACATCAGTCATGGATGATATTGGTGATTTATATATAAGCTAATGGGAAAGTCTTATTTTTTAAGTTAACTTTTAGATTAAGAAATACCCATGATACATATTACAAATATCTTCTAGGGGCCCAAAGGGCCCAAAAATGGTATCAGAGCTTGGTTGGAACCCAAAGGGCCTAAGAAATGATATCAAAGTCAGGTTACGATCTTGAAAAATTTAGTGTTTGCCTATATCAATTGAAAAATTTAGTGTTTGCCTATATCGATTGTCTGAATTTGTTTGATTTAGAGATAGTTTTGGAGATGTCCGAGGAATTATTGAGTTTATCTTACATCAGTTATGCCCGATGAGTTATTGAATTTATCTCACATTGATTTTAGATGATCTTGGTGGAGTTATTGAGTTTATCTTATCGATCGTAAATGGTCTTGGTGATTTGTATATATGCTAATGGGTAATAACACCTATTATAAGTCACTTCTGGGGGTCTTAAAGTATCCGACAATGATATAAGAGTTTAGTTCGGAACCCAAAGGGTTAAAAAACACATACTATAAACTGTTCATTCAAAGAGAGAATTCTGAAATAATTTTGGCAGACAGCGAAACAACCTCTTGCATAAATATGACTTGATAAAAGATGAAGGTCGGACAATTCTTACGAATTTGTTTTCCCAAAATTATATCAAAATTAAATTGTGTTCCCAACACTAAGAAAAAATTCTTACGAATTTGCAACTCCTTGCATATGGAACGAAGAGTTCACTTCACTTGCTATCAACTCCCATTGTTAATCGAGTTTTTATCAAATTAAATATTAGGTTGACTTGAGTCTGTCAAGCCTTCAACAACCCTAAATACAATATTTTAAACTGTGTACTTTTCTTTCTCATTTTTTGTTTATGGCCCTTCTGCTCGTACCTTACATTTGTAATTTAGCATATGTCAGTGTAATTGATATTAAGTTGACATCTAGGAAGTAAAAAAAAAGATATATAAAATATATAGGAAATAGAAAACACTAATAATTATAGAAAGTTACTTCATGAAAATTTATATTTTTTATGATTTGATAGTTAATTATGATTTTACTTATAAATTTCTCCCATAAATTAATACATTGAACATGCTTCTAAGGTATATCAATTTTATTAGATAATATTTTACCTCTAGGAATATCACCCTCGAGAGAAAAGATTTGCTGTGGTAATTGCTATTGTATATGTTTCATAGCAGCATCTTAATTAGTGTAAATTATCATAATTTAAAATTTTAAATATTAATTATAGTTATTTTTTTTTAAATTTTTTAAATTGTGGTGATTTACACTAATTAAATAGTTTTTACAAGGAATTTGTTGTAACAAGTATTATAACAATTTTTCCCTTTCTTAATTAATATTAATTTTAAGTTATATTTATTCTTATATTGCAACAACTAATCATGAATAAAATAATTTTTTTAAGGTCCCACGTAGCTAAAATGGTTTTCCTAAATAAACAACAAATATTAATATTCTACTATTTGTTTTTTTTTGGTTTTTTCGGGTCAATCCTACTAACTGTTTGAAAAGGAGTTAAAAGAATTTAAGGGCTGTTTGAAAGGATGATCCATCTCTCACAAATTCTAAACACATGTCCTTATGATTTTTATAGCAAATTATCAAATATTATCAACTTTGAAGTAAGCTAATTAAATGTTTTATCTCAACCAGCAGTATGATTTTTCATGGGGCCTGCATTTTGTACATTCATTTCTTATATTTTGTCGATCTAACCTCATCAAATTCAATTTCAACAGTATTGTTATCAGATATTTCTCGAGGGACAACCTCTTACATATTTTTCACATCATGACAATTTCGAGGCAATTTTATTAATAAGTAATTTTCGTTTTTATTTTCAAGTAAATAATAAGTCCAAGGAATTTTTTTATTAAAGTTAATTAAGTTAATATTATTAATATTTTTAATATTACGAAAAAGGGAAAAAGTTGATGAGAGCTCGCTCATTGCGAGAATCAAACCTAAAACCTCTCAAAAAAATGTTAAAAATCAATTGAGTAAGAATGAGGGATATAAGGAGGATGTCCTTAAACCATTATAAGAAAAAAAGGAAAAATTTATATGAGTTACACCTCTTATACCTTATATGAGGTATATATTAAATTTGAACATTTTTTTATTGGGCTATGCAAAATAATAATTATATATATTAAAAATAGGGTGCTTAAATAAGAGGTTGATAAAATTTTATGTTTTTTTATTGTCATTATCACCACTTTTAAATTTTTAAAATATGGGCAAGTTAATAAATATTTTAAAAATAATTTTTATCACAATTACTTTAATAATTAAAATAAAAGAGTTAGAAATATTAGATAGTGTGAAAATTTTATAATTTTTATTATGATAACTTTTATTATTTATTGTTTTATTTATCTATAAAATTTTTGAATGATGAGACCTATTAAATTGCTTAAAGTAAAAGTAGTAGATCGTATAAATTATGAGGTGTAGCTCAAATATACGTAGTTGAAAAAAAAAGTGTAATTGTCATTTATCAAAGAGTCGCCTAATTAATTATCTCACAAACTTCATTATATTTTATGCTATTCCGACACTACAGCTAATCATCCAAGAGCATACATTGCCTTCGTCTCCAAACTCTTAAGAAAACTATTCAACTACTTCCTCATTTTTCTCTTATTAATTTGGCCTTGTTCCAACATAGTCATTTAGTCATCCCTAATTAGGATGATCAATCACAGCTATAATGCATGCCGAAATTTACCCATGTTTTTGCTAATAAGACGCTATCTCCACTTGTTTGCACATTATTTGAAGGTCCAAAAGATTTTCTTCAATTTTGGGGGAACTTGCCGTCACACATAGTACATGGTATTCACAATATTTGGCTTCTTGCTCACATGGGCACCCACAATTTGTAGAGGACAGCGAGTAGGTGAAGAAGAACTTTATGTCAATCAATCTCATGTTGTGGGGTGGTATGTGACATTGAGATCTAAGGTTCTCAATGTTCATGGTTAATACTTCATACGCTAGCAAGTTGTTTTAGTGGCCTGATTAACCATCATTAGTCTTTTCGAAACCAACCTCTAATAGTGTTCTACCAGTTATCAACAAACAGCCCATGAATTTTGTCATCAAAATCTTGTCTAGTGTAGGATGGATGACACATACGAGAGGTGTCAATTCTCATGCAGGCAATTTTCATCATGCTCCCTTGATAAAAAATTATGGGTCAATTGGAGGAGAATAAACTAGGTGTAAGATTGCTATCAGAATTAAGTTTCTTATGCGCTTAAAGAACTTGAAAGGGAATGGATTGTGTCCAAGTGAGGCAATCAAGAAGGGCATCCTTAGGTTGGGAATGAAATAAATTAAGAGTAGCCATTATTTGAACTTGTGATCAGGGCCAAGGATTTTGTTTATCTCAACGCCATGAGGTAGCTAACAGCACCATCCCTAGCCTCTTGCTTTTCTTTATAAAAATTAAATTACATGCATAATCCACCTCAAATCCGTAATTATTTTCGACTAAACTAATTCACCCGTCGATCTAGAGGATGATATTATACTTTGGCCATGATCAAATATATATGAAATAACGTGTAGTTTACTTGTCATGTATATATAAGATTTGTAAAATCTATACAGACATATCAAGGAGTAGCTTCGCAAGATTCATCCTCTTTCTTTGCCACTCATATTTCTTCTCCTTCTGATGCTCAAAAGTTCATGGAGGCAATGTTCTTTTCTCTTCTCACAAGACTTGTAAAGTCGTTGCTCCCATGCACCTTCTTCTTGGTTCGCAAGTAAGATAAAATGAAAACGAGGAGTAGTAGGCCTTGTCTTCACCAGACAAAACAAGAAAATTTGGGTGGTTTGTTCTGTATTAGAAAGCAGGAACAGGCAATATTTAAGAGAATAAAACAATGATTGTGACTCATATACTATTGGAAGGCACATGGATGTGGATTATGGTGATATGAATTGAGCTCGAGTTTTGAGCTAGCTTCTTCAACCACCCTAAGTCGGTTTGGCCGGCAAGCGTTGAATGTGCAAATTACTAGTCCTGCATTTGGTCGTAGCTAGCCTTGCATGAAAGATATATATTATCAAATATATTGATGGAAGCCAGAATAGATCTTCCTTCGATTGCCCATTGTTTGGATATATGAAGTCGGTTTGCTGTTTTGTGGAGGTTTCATGTTACATAAAAATTGGGTTAGCCCTTGAATGCTAGATGTTTGGACTTAAGATCAGTTTCTGGGCTAGTTTTATCTTGACTACATATTTGCAGTGTATGATATAAAATGATTAACACGTAGAAATAATGCTGCAAATGGTAGCGCGCAGATCATATACTTCAGATGATTGAGGATTCACAACATGAAAGCATAGTTCTGGGAAGAGCAAATTGTATAGATATTATTTGGCATTGAATTGAGAATTGTATAGATATTATTTGGCAGCCAACTTTGAGAACTATATATAACATAGAACATAGATGTTTTTTCTTTATAAATGATCTAGAATATTGTTGGTATCCGATGAGTGCTAGGTACTCAAACTGTGAAAATGATGCCAATTAAAATGCTGCAAATTTTAATCATGATTTTCAATTTTGGGCTGTAATTTGATGGGCTCAAGAAGCCACTCACTAAACCAATTGCGTTGATATATCAAATCAAAATGCTTTGACAAATAATTAAGTATTAATCAGAGTTCATACAATGACTGTGCCTAAATTTCCTTTGTATTGTTTCATTTAGTTGGTATTTAATATTAATGCTCCTATCCCTTAATTTGAGTTTTATCTGGAAATCAGCTTGTCATACTAGTAGGTTATCTTATGTAACAATGATCTACCGGCTCACCAAAATTAAGTGCAAACTGATAACCAAAACCAATAAAAAAATATTGGGCCTTCTAATTGTATTAGTGTCAAAACAATTTGGTCATTTTCATGATATCAGTTATGTAATTGCTTTGGAAATTGAATAAACCTAAGTGGCCAGCATGAACGCATAATAGAAACTGAATAGGCTTGAGAGCTTAATTTGTGTAGAAATCTCTTTTTAACTCACACTATAGCCTATCTAGTTCTAATATTCCAAGTTTCAGACGGTAAGATCCTATATGTTCACACTTCATTTACCATAAGATTAAGTGAAATAAACCCTTTTCTTAATAATGTACAAAGACCTTGAATTTACAATTTTTTTTTAAATATATGTATAAAGACCTTGAAACACGATTAGGCTACTTTTATAAAAGAATACAAACAACACCTTTGCCTCAGAAGAAAGACAGAGAAAGCTTTTATGGGTATAGTCCAGCCTGAGATGTTCATTAATTCAAGTGCATATATATGCAATCAGGCTCTCACGCAACCAATCAACTGGTGGTTAACGTAAACCTTTGACATCTATTTTATTCTTTGGGCGTATGATGGGAAAAAATATGTCGGTGTTTGCCACAAGCTTTTGAGCCATAAAGCACATCAAATGCTGATTAGAAAAGCCAAAAAACACAGTGTTGCATGCAATTGAAGCTTCGGCAAGGCAAAAGGAGGATGGCTATATATATATATATATATATAGC
>JAVDBV010087659.1:0-11785 GCA_032619315.1 Piper longum | reverse complement strand
CACGGCAATCCAACGGCCCACAGTCTACAACAACCCACCCCCCTCGCATAGGTCCGCCCGCTTACTTGCCCGACCTGCCCGATGAGCTTTAATTGATTATTTTTAATATCTTGAAAATAACCTTTTCTCACCATGAAAAGTGAGCTTTAGCTAGTTATTAATTTTATGGCATCGACGCAGAGGTTGGTCACCCGTCCTTTCCCATTTAATTTCTTGCCTTTCGCCATTACCACACATTTCAATTCAAGTCCTTCAACTTTAACTCCTGAGATATTTTGAGGATTTTGAGCACTTACACTACTAAGATGGAATTGTCATTAATCCACACGAAGCACAGATTACTACTAAGAATGCACAGCCATTGTTTTGACTTCCTAACCAGAACTTGAATTCATAAGCGTCACAAACCATCATATATAACAGTTGAGATTAACGAAATCCACACACACAGCGATTCATTTGACTTTCCAACCAAAGTGTTCGCATATAAAACTGCAAATTTCGTTTCATATTTCTCCGAGATGTAAATGTGCAGTTCGCGGAGCATCCAAACGACCAAATATAAGAACCGGAGGAAATAATTATACACTGCTGCAGGGATGGACAATTTCTCACCGGTCACCACCTCTTCTCCCCTCCTCGATCAGGAAGACACCGACGTCGTCAGTGGCGCGGTCGACCACAAAGGCCGGCCGGCCAGTAGATCACGTTCCGGCGGATGGAGATCTGCGTCCATAGTCGCTGGTAAGCAATGACATGACTTACTTCTCCAGAGCACTTCTTGAGTTGATCAATATTTGTGCTCAACTTCTAATTTGATGTGGTTCGTGGCTGAGGCAGGTGTGCAGCTGGGGGAGAGGTTTGCCTTCGCTGCTATATATGTGAACCTGATCAGCTACCTCACAGGTCCCATGGGCCAGTCCACCGCCGTGGCCGCCGAGAATGTGAACGTGTGGTCTTCCATCTGCTTCATGCTCCCTATTTGCGGAGCGTTTCTAGCAGATTCCTATCTCGGTCGTTACATGACCATCTTCTTCTTCTCCATCCTCTACATCCTGGTAATTTATTGGTTTAGTCAGTCTTCTTCTCATGTTGCATAGTTAGTTACCATCTTACTTTATCAATAGATGGTTGGGATTTTTTGATGACAACGTCTATAGATATAGACATCAAGCAAGATCTCTCCCCACAAATTTTCACCAAACTATACCAGTGTGGTTCTCTACATGTTGGATTTTATCGTAAGTGGAATGTGAACGAAGTTGGTGAGAATGCAGGGTTTGGGCATGCTAACTCTCACTGCTGCAACCATGTCCTCACTTCCCATGGCTGATTCCAAGCCCGCCAAGCACCAGGTTGACTTCTTCTTCACCTCTCTTTACCTAGTTGGGATAGGCCAGAGTGCCCAGTTGCCTAGCATACAGGCATTCGGTGCGGACCAATTCGACGAACTTGACCAGAACGAGAGCAGGGCTAGCAGCTCCTTCTTCAACTGGTTCTACTTCGGCATTTGCGTCGGCAGCATTACCTCCATTTTTATCCTCACATACGTCCAAGAGAACATCGGCTGGGCGCTGGGCTACGGGGTCTCCTTAGCCGTAATGGTCGGAACGCTGCTCCTCTTCCTCGCCGGCACCACTACCTATCGGTACAAGCCCATGGAGGGGCAGAGCGCTTTTGTTAGAGTAGTTAAGGAGTGGGTAGCGAACATTTTCATCAGACCCAATCAATTATCCAGGTAAATATTTGGTCTTGATTGAACACAAATAGCTTGCGCGCACATGATCGACACCCATGATTGATGATGCAGGACGAGAACAGAGCAATTAAGATATGTTATATTTGTTACATACAACTGCGCTATCATTTATATTACATACTAACAAGGCCACGGGTCATGCAGCGGGAGCAAAGAGAAAAAAGACGAATATAACTCAATTGTGCAGTTGATTCCGATATGGGCAATTTGCTCCGTGATTACCATAGCCCATGCGCAGGCCGTAACCTTCTTCACCGAACAAGGCAGAACCATGAACAGGACAATCTCTCCTCACTTCCAAATATCGCCTGCAAATCTCCAGATTATACTCTTCCTCACCAGCATCATCATCTTGCCAGTCTACGATCGTGTCCTAGTCCCCGTGGCAAGGTTCTTCACCGGCATCTCCTCCGGCATAACAGTACTCCAAAGAATCGGCATTGGCGTGGCGTCCGCATTGCTGTCTATGCTAGCCGCCGCAGTGGTGGAGACACGCAGGTTGGACGTCGCCAGGGCAGCAGGCGTAGTGGATGAAGACAGTCAAGATCACTACGCCGCACTTCCCACGAGCGTGTTGTGGCTGGTACCACAGTTCGTACTGATGGGCATCTCCCAGGTGTTTATGTCTGTGGGCATGTCGGAGTTCTTCAACAATGAAGTGCCGGAGGAGGGGAGGAGCATTGGAGCAGCCATGTATCTCAGCGTATCGGGAATCGGGAACTTGTTGAGCGAAGTGTTCATATCTGTGATCGATAAGGTGACAAAGATGTGGAACGGGGAGAGCTGGTTCTCATCGAATCTCAACAGGGCTCACCTTGATTACTTCTACTGGTTGCTTGCCGGACTCTGCATGCTAGCACTGGGCTTGTACGTGCACTTCTCCAGATCTTATGTGTACAAGACGAAGCGTCCATTGCTGCCAAGTGTTTAAACCATGCTTCTTCAATCTTCATCCACCTTCACGAACTGTCTAAATTTATCGCAAGAAGTTGAATTTTGTGTTTGGGACTAAGGTGGTCGAACTTAAAGACCTAGTACTTGAACTTATTTAAGTTGTTATCAGCTCAACCTATGTGTACAATGCATGTACCTCTGTGTTTCTATTAAAATTTATTTTCTAAAAATTTAGATAGCTCACTTTTTGTCAAGTAATTTTTTTTTATCATTTCAACTTCTTTTTTGAAAGTGATTGTGCATGCAGACAATTTTTCATTTTTAATACAAGATATTAAATTTTGTTTGAGCTGAATAAAGCGAAAACTATGTTTACTTTTATTTATTTTTTTCAAAAGAATATTCAAGTTGTTATTATTATAATATGGAGTTGAGTATGAGTCCAATCCACTTCTTAAACTGCCCAAAATAACCCAAACCAAATATCACTTCCCTCTCGCCGCCGGAAATTAGACGAACTCCGGCTATTCGACCGCCACCTCCGGCGAATTTGGGGGGCCGTCTTGGACGACTCCGATAGTGGTCTCACCTGATAATGGAGGAGGCGATGCAGGTTTTGAGCTTTGAAGCCGAGAAAGGCGATGCCTTTGAAGACCAATGCAGAGGACGGGTCGTCCATGAGTGATTTGTTGAGGAAATTGATCTTCTTTCTCTTACTTCCACAGCTTCTTCGCCGGCCGTGCTCTTCACCAACATCCATACATCGTGGTTTGGTGGATTTTTTTTTCTGTGTTAGTTTGGTGTTTTGCTTTTAATTCTGAGTTTAATTTTATTTTTATTTTTATTTTTGCATAAATGGAGTTCAATTGTTTTGTATCCTTTCATTGTGATTTGGGAGTAGTTCTCTTTTCTAAGGTGAAGAAGTAGATTATTTTGGAATCCACATTTATGTGTAGTTCTTTGTTACTATTTTAGCCTACTGCTTAAAATTCTTATTGTACTTGCTTTGTTACTTGTTATAATTTATTCATGATGCGAGTCCAATTGTGCCCCTTTTTTTCATGATTCAGAATAATTCCTACTGTTTCTTTGGAATTAAATATTAAAGTTATAATTTGTTTCTGGTTGTGATTTACAATTTTGTGGAGATGGGTGACGATTGCATTTTTTATTATTTGAAGGTAGGAGGTGCGTATTGTCGGCTTCATTAGAAAGTTCCCAAAGATAAAATATTCTGAGATGAAGAGGATTGAGTCAAGGAGTTATTATGTGGTAAGAAGATAAGAATTTCACTCGGGGATCGTATGTCTTTTTATGATTTGTTGAGTGTCAATTCCAAAGCCTTAGATTGTTAGCAAATTGATCATTTTACACTTTTAGTTTTCATTAGTTTGAAACTTCTCTTCAAATTTATTTGTTAATTAATAAGACTAGTGTTAACTTGGTTATATATATAGCTTGTTAGCTAGACACATCCAGTACTTTTGTAAATTGTATACCGTCATTATGTTTGTGTGCTTCCAAGTTAAAATAAAACAACAGTAGTACTTCATCTCCGCGAGCTTTTGTTGCAGATTCATCTGCTTCATAACTTCCATTGTGGGATCAAAGTTCATAGCAAATGACCTTTAATAGTCCTAACAGCATTGTTTGTTGTCACCCTCACTTGAAACTGCTGCTCTGCAGCTTCTCTTGTGCATCATATCAAACACCTTCCTCTTTGGCTTCCATTCTCAAACGATGCCACACCTTGAAGCACCTTCAACAAGTTCACGCCTACCTTCTCACCGCCGGCCACACCTTCAACATCCTTCTCTTCAACACGCTAATCAACTCTTACTTTTCTCACAGCCACCCTGCATTTGCATGTCAAGTGTTTCACGAGATGCGTGTAAAAAACCTTTTCACCTGGACTATCATGGTCTCTGGCTACGCCCAAAATCGGCTTTATGGTAATGCTATTGATTTCTTCTCCAAAATGATTCTGAATGGGTTTTCTCCGAACCCTGTCACATATGTCAGCGTTTTGCCGGCTTGTGCCCACTTGGGTATCTTGAAACTTGGAAGAGCTATTCATGGTTGCTTGATCCGACAGACATTTGAAATGAATGTGCGTGTACAGACAGCTTTAATGGACATGTACTCAAAATGTGGGTCTGAGTCTGTTGCTCTTGTTTTGTTCGACAAAATGGCTGTGAAAAATACGGTCTCTTGGAATTCCATTATTTCATGTCACGCAAATATTGGATATGGAGAGGATGCTTTACGGATGTTCAACCTTATGCGGATTGAGGGTATAGAGGGAGATCATATGACGGTCATGGCTCTGCTATCTGCATGTTCAGGCATTGAATGCTTGAGAGTTGGAAATATGGTTAGAAGCTGGCTTTTCAAAAGTGGATTTGAAGATGATGTTATTGTTATAACTGAGCTGGTTCGTATGTACTTGAACTGTGGATCTCTTGAGTATGCCTATTGGATATTCCGAGAGAAGGAACTGAAGGATATAGTTGCATGGACGGTTATGATATGGGGCTTCATGGAAAATGGGGAGGGGGACATGTCTGTGGAGCTCTTTAATGAACTGATGTACATAAATGTCGTGGGAGTTGATCACATTGTGCTGGTTGGTGCTCTTTTGAGCTGCACGGGGCTGGGAAATTTGCTACAGGGTAGGCGGATTCATGGAATGATGGTAAAGCTTGGTTTTGTATCTGATATTTTTGTTGGTTCTGCATCCATCAACATGTATGCCTGTTGTGGAGATTTGCAGAGTGCAGTGAAGTATTTTGATAAAATGATAGAAAAGGATGTTGTGTGCTGGAATGCCATGATTGCAGGTCATGGAATGAGTGGAAATGGTGTGAATGCTTTAAGCCTCTTCTTTCAGATGCAAGAGTTGGGGACCAATCCAAATGAGGCAACTTTTGTTTGCCTCTTGAATGCTTGTAGTCATTCTGGTTTGATCAGCAGTGGCATAAACATATACAATTCTATGGCCAAAAGGTGGGGTGTAACACCTAATATTATGCATTATGCATGCTTAGTTGATCTTCTGGGACGAGCAGGCTGTTTAGATGATGCTTATCTGGTTGTTAAGTATATGGAATTGAAGCCTGATGCAAGTGTATATGGTGCCCTGCTTGCTGCTTGTAGAAATCATGGCAATGTTCGGTTGGGCTTGGACGTTTCATATGAGCTTTTAAAACTGAATCCGGTGGATCCTGGTTACCGTTCACTGCTTTCTAGCATCTATGCCATGAACGGGGACTGGGAATCCCTCATGAGAACTCAATTGTCTTTGAGGATTGTGGATGTGAAGAGAGCTCCTGGATTCAGCTATGTTTCCATGTCCTAAAACTCTTACACATTTTTATGAAAATATAGACCTTCCAACACATACCTGTACGCTCCTCATCTTTCCTTTTGTTGTCTAAACATGATCATGATGACTAAACAACATGTTTGTGATCATAATTGAGTCCTGTATCAATCCTTATTCATCAAAGGGCTGGCTTTAATGTCATCTCCTTGATTTCCTGTCCAACCATTCCTCCTTGAGGTGGAAGAGGGGCTTCCATCCCTGGTGTAACTGCCCCTCCTGTCAGCCTCTCCCTCTCGGACAAGGAGCATGCTCAGGAATTTATGTGTGATATCCATGCAGCATTGGCAGCAATGCCTGTTAGAGCAGTTTGAGAAATTAATTGCCCTTTATTTTTGTTCTCACCAAGTCAGATTTTAGTGATCGCTGGTTGTTTTTTTTATGGCGTCTAAAATATCTGGTTGATCTATTGGCAGGTTGAAAGCAGTTTGATTTTAAAAGTTCAGTGTTCTCTGCTTGGATAACTTGGTCGATCAGGATTTGGATGTGGAGTTTTCTTGGACCTACGTATCATAGACTCAAGGACAAACGATCAGTCATATATAGCTGCTTCCTGGACTATGATACGTAGTTTTTTCTTTTCCCCCTTCTATCCTTACTATTTCTAATGAGGTGGTGATTGCCCTTGAGTGTTACTTTCTGTGTTAGAAGATGAATGTTCCCTATTTTCATATGGGATTGCTGGTGAAATTTTGATTTTTAGCATTGTTATTACCCGTCAAATGTTTGGATCAAGTTGAAAACCAGCCACAAGTTCAGTAATAGCATTGTTATAGTCACCCAATGAGGTGCTTTTGCCACAGTCAATTCAGAAGAATTGGGATCTTCTGCGATTATGGATGATGTCACTGAAAAGCCCTCTCCGATGTAATCTAATACATTCTGTTGATGTATTAATATATGTGGTACACTGTGGGATGTAATTTTATGTTGACTGTTTTGAGGTTTTTGAATTCTTGGCATGTTGCCTCCACAGGCTGTTCATGACTATAAACACACCTAGATAATTTTGACAGCCAAAAAACTGCTGATTGTCATTTATAGAACATTCAAAAGCTATCAGGGAAGCAAAGTTTGACATTTCACTCAAAAAGAACTTACTCTTATTATTTTACAGAGGAATATCTGTCAAACGTGTTTTGCTACAAGAAAATCTGTGGCCAATAACTTCCTCAAAATGAAGCAATACACAAAACTTTAATTTACATGGAAAATATGTGAAGCAATTGTAGTGCAGTACAGGAAGTTGAAACTAAGCTTTAGTAGCATATGGATTCAAGGGAAAAAACTGCTTCATGTTCCAACCTAGCAGATTTGGCGAGTTCTGCAAGCCTTCAGTTTATCTCCTCCCTAAAAAATGAATACCTCTTAAACAATCTCTAAGAGTTGAACTGCAAATTGTAGACTTGGGCTTACAAGGCTAACGATTCTGAAGACACTCAATAGTGTTCTTCCATTGCAATGCCTTTTGCTTTCCATCTTCAAAAGACACGATTTTTTTGGGCTGAAAAATGGAATAACAATTATAAGATAAGCCACCTGCTATAAAACAATTTTTTACAGCATTTAGAAAATCATAACAGAAAATAATAGCTTTATACCGTTAAAATTTTAATACTTCAGGAATTAGCTACTTGGACATTTAGCTCATCGTGGTTGTCAGACCAAGCCAAGTTTCCTTTGACAATCATCTTTGGAGGGTTCACATACATCAACTTGGGTTTATCAGCAAGAATGAGTTGTACTTTCTTGCTACTTAGCTTATTTAGCTTCTTGACCATAGAGATTATGATAACTGACTCTCCCGGATCCAGAAACTGGTGCCTTTAAGTCCAAACAGGTAACGTAAGCACCCCCCTAGTGAACCAAGAGAAAGAAGCAATCACCCACAGAACAATCAAAATATAAAAGTGGTTTGAATTTCCAGAGTTAAACAACTTGATCACGACATTTCTCATCTTAGAAAAAGGATACAAAGATATCAAGGAGTCTATCAATAATTAAATTGACTATAGTTTCCAAGCAAAAACTAAATGTAAGGAGTAAATATTGAATCATACCATCGAGAATCAAAGGAGTCTACCGACACAACTTTAGATATGTTAGAAGACAAATCTGAAGATGAAGGTGCCCCACTGTCTTGACCTGCACTGATCTTAAAACCATCGCCAATGTGTGTAGGTTCCATATAGTTTCTTGATCTTCACCCTGTTCATCGACCTAAATTCCAGGCATTCATTCATTATTCAAACATGGAATTTTAGGTTTTAACAGAAGCATTGAATAATGTCATGGACAAATACAAATTTAAGGATAAATAGAATGCAATACATCTGGATCCAAAGCAAGCGCTGGTGCTGACAGGCTTCGAATATTTCTCCAATCAATTCCTTTGAAAAAAGGATGTGCTTTCAGTGCAGTATAACCATTTGGTCCTGCTCCTAATCTTTTATTAGGTTAAGGATAGTGCATGCATATGCCCGCATAGGTGATTAAGAATTGAATTTCCTAAATTATATACAACAAGCTTTGATAGACTTTAGCATTGAACTACCAAAATCAAACATATTATCATCTAACAAGTAGGACGTACTAATGTAGGTCCAGGTTGTCCAACTAAAACTAGAACAATCAGACTTCAGAAATGGAGAAAGGGGTTAAGCTTCTTGTACATCAGCGTGCAAGGTTATTATAAAAGTGTCTCGTTTCCCAAATAAGCAACCCAATCCCTAACCTTATGATTGCAGCTTACCAGTAACTTATCGATGAGGTCTCTAGCATCCTTAGAGAAGTAATCAGGAAATTTGAGGTACCTTGCTATGATCCTCTGAAAAATGAGCCATTCACTTGCATCTTTGAAGGGAGTACTTCCAGAAAGCATCTGATACAAAGTGTAACCAAGCGCCCAGAGATCGCTTCTGTTACATCATTATTGTAAGACAGAATTGGATTCCATTCTTGAAGAATTGACTTTAAAAAATTAGCAATATGTGCAAAAAATAGTAGTAGATATGAGTGGCAAGAAGAGAGCAGATAGTGTAGCCAAAATTCAGCATGCAGGTACATGCACACATAAGTTATCAAACCTTCTATCGGAGAATCTAACACAAGTAATCTGGGACACATTTCATAATTTCACTGAACCTTGGCAATTTAGTAATATGTCTCGTACTAAACTCGCTTACCCAAAAGTCGCAGGAGAGGAATTTAGAACTCAGCTGTCCAGACAAAACTACAAGCCTTTTCACCTGCAGAAACCAAAATAGAAAAGCTAATCAGTGACCGCAAGTTCACAAATTTCAACTCAGAAACAATAATTTGGTAAGGCAACTAACCTGTAGACGAGGGAAGAACCTTAATTTGAGCATTTTTTGTTGGCTTCACATTACCAAAATCAGAAAGCTTCACATGCCCATTAGAGGTAAGTAACAAATTCTCTGGCTGACATCATTGCATAAGAGAAAACGACTGTTAACACAACAGTTTCAATATTTAGTTAAAACGAGACTTAAGGCCTCAAATTTGTTGCCTTGATTAAAATGAGTACTTCAGCCTCCGTCAACTTGAATAAGGTCCTTAGTATCTCGATGAATTAATCCTACTCAGTGAAGGTACTCTAGAATCCCAACCACTTCTGCTGCATAAAAGCGAGCTTCAGCCTCTGGAAGGCGACCTTTCTGCACACACAGAGAGAGGACAACATTGCAGAAAAAAAAAAGTTCAAATCATCAAAACGAAGGCCAAAAGTTATTTTTGCATACTCGAGCCATTTGACCGAAAAGTTCACCTTCACAGGACTAAAGCGCCATATCTACACAAACAATAAACACAAAGTCAATTCATAATTCAGCTAACACCATAGACATTTTAGCACCAACAAGCAAAGAAAAACTCACACAAAGAATAGGTGTCCTGAAATGTAAAGAAAAGCCTTATAATTCCAGGATGGGCAAACTGGTCCAGCACAATCCTCTCCAACTTCACATACGACGTCTTGTTTTCCTTTGTGATGAACTTCTTATCCATAATCTTCAACGCATACACATTGCCTGTGCCTTTCTTCTTTGTTCTCACAACCTAAGCAAACCCAGAAGATCAAATCTAATCACACAATATCAATTATACTTCCTTTGGTAGCCAAAATGATCTGATGACTAATTCAACTTGCTAGGCACAGAGAACAAATCAAAACTATAGACCACAATCACTTTCTTAACTCAAACAATATTAATGCCCTTTGCATATTCTCACCACCCGATACAACCGAGAAGACACAAATAACCACAATATCAACTCTATTTCCTTTGGTAGCAAAAATGCTCTGATGACTGATTCAGCAACTTCGACACAAAGAACGAATCAAAACTATATTCTATATTATACAAACCTAACTTTCTTAATTCAAACAAAATGTGTAAAAGCTAGTTCGTTGCTTTTTTCTTTTTTGTTGAAGCACTCTCTTCCTTTCTTTCTTTCCCACCCTGAAAGGAGAAACAGGGGAGATGGAAGGAAGAAGACGATGGAAACAGAGAAATATGATGTTATACATAAATTATAATGAGGTGGAGGAGTCTGTGCTTGAGCACAGGGATGTTGCCTGTGCTCAAAATTTGATCTGGCCGTCACAATACGATCCAACGGGCATCACAACAATTCAAATGCCGCTGCTCGAATGTTGCCTCTGCTCGTCGCCGCCACTACTGCCGCCGGCGCTGTGCCCGGTCCGGTCCGTCTCCACTGCCGATGTTGTCACCCTCCTCGGCCTCGTCTCCGCCGGCGCTGCCCGGTCCGTCTCCACCACCAACGTCGGCTCCCTCGTCGGCCTCGTCTCCCCCGGCGGCGACAACGAGATCCGCGCGATCCTCAATGAGATCTGGCCAAGAACTGGGAGTGCGCGGTGAAGGAGGCGCTCCGGTGCGTGCAGTCGATAGCGAATTTGGTCCGGCGGTTGGGGACGGTGGGGGATGGATCCGGTGCTCACAGGTATTGTTCCTTATTGTTTTGGTTGGCGATGGATCTGGTTTTTCTCTGTTGTGTTTTTGAGCTCTGGATCGGGAACTGTTAATGAAAATGCAGATTGATGGATGTAATTGTTCCTTTTACTTTTGATTGCTTGAACCAAGGTTGAATCTGTTTTTCTTGTATCAGAACCGTTGCGTCAAGATGATTGCAAACCTATTCAATGCTCTAGTTGGAGAAGATGAAGCTGTAGTAGGTGTAGGAACAGTTGGTTCTTCTGAGGCAATTATGCTTGCCGGCCTAGCATTCAAGCAGAATTGGCAGAACAAGAGAAAGGCTGAGGGAAAACCTTATGACAAGCCCAATATCGTGACTGGTGCCAATGTGCAGGTAAGTTGAACTAGTAAATTCTCAATATGAGGTTTGTGTTTCAGAAAAAAAAAGAGGTTTGTATCTTTAACTTCATTGATGATCTGTGTTTTCTAATGAGGTGGTTGGGGCTGATAGGTTTGCTGGGAAAAATTTGCTCGATATTTTGAATTGGAACTGAAAGAAGTGAAGCTGAGGGAGGGCTATTATGTGATGGATCCTGTCAAGGCAGTGGAGCTGGCGGATGAGAACACGATTTGTGTTGCAGCAATTCTTGGCTCCACTTTAAATGGAGAGTCTGAGGATGTGAAACTTCTGAATGAGCTGCTCACCGCTAAGAACAAGGAGACCGGGTAGATATAGATAGACAGAAAAACTTAGATGTTGTGGAGGAACTCATTTTGGGAGGGCTCTAGAAACCA
>JAVDBV010087657.1:0-25423 GCA_032619315.1 Piper longum | reverse complement strand
TGTCCACTTAGGTTGTAACACACTTTCAGTTTAACTATAGTGACGCATAGAAGACTTACCCAACCATAGGATATGGTTGTATAAAAGACAAGACGTACTAGTTGGAAACCTCATTAAAAATCTTTGTGTTTGACTCTTTGTCCTTATTACTCTTTTATACTTTAAATGGTTTCGGCTCATATACATATTATTGCACCTTATTTGGTTGAAATTGTTCATCAATATTTATTGTGATTATTTGTATATAGTCACTAATACTTATTTAGTTCTCCTAAGACAAGATTATTGTGTTATCATATTTCGGTATTAACTGCTTTGTTATTTATTTTTGTTTTCCGTTGCATATCGAAACTTTCTTTTCAACATTATCGTGACGGAGGTGGGACTCAAAGTTCATCCTAATATGACTTTAATTGGGTTTTTAAGGGTATTTAATGAGCTTCTTCATTCTTTAATTGGGTTTTTTATGGTATTAAAAGGGCTTCTTCATTCTTATTAGGAACATAATCTAATCTGCCATTAGGAAGAGGCTGCTAAAGAAGGTTTGTTTAGTGAGGGAGAAGGGTTTTATTTTTCAATTATAAGAGTTTCAAGGGGCTATTTGAATCAAGCTTGCCAATTCAAAGGTGAGAGAGCAAGAGAGAAACTTTATAATTTTTTTTATCTCTTTCATAGGGTATGTTTGGCTAACCATAATTAGATGAAAGAAAAGTAAAATTTAGAGGTAAAAAATTCCCTTGTGTTTAGATGTCCAAAAATTTAGTTAAAGGAACTTTTATTTTTATTTAGTCAAAGCAAGCCTATGGGTCTATTTGGTTGTACTGAAATCATATAAAAGAAATGTATAATTTAGAGATAAAAAATTTCTTTGTGTTAGTTATCCGGAAATCTAGTCAAATGAAAAAAAATTCAATCAAATCATGCATATGTAAAACTTTTACAAAGTAACCTTTTCTTGCGAAAAACAAAAGAATTAGGGGAAATTTTGGGATACATATGGGAATGAAATCTTTCATTTTCATCTTATTTTCTGACTATCCAAATATAAAAAGAAAATATTTAAAATTTTCATGTTATTTCATTACATTACATTTTCACTTCTTATGAAATTATTTTTTATTTTCATTATTTTTATATCAACCAAACGAAGGTGTTTTTTTTCTATTTTATTGATTTTTATTATTTTTTTCCATTTATTTTGTTGTCTTCATCCTCATTTCGCTTTATTGCGTCGATTAAGGGAGGCCCATATCCCCAACGTATAAATGTGGTCGCAATCTTAGTGTTTATATGTGGAAATTATGTCTTGGAAGGCTATCTTATTACCATCTACTATATAGAGGCAATGTAGCAAATGATTAGATGTTTCACCATAACACTAAAAATAAGAATATTGATTGCATTTGAGAAAGATGAACAACATTGATAACCCTTTTATTGTTTCTAGGTTTCACACAAATGTTTATTGATCATATAAACTCTAGCATATACTTAAAACCTACTTCTATTAATGAAGTAGTGACATGCTTATAAATGTTCACGACCATTAATCTATATATGAATGTGTTTATTAGTGACTAAAATATTAAATATACATAATGCTAATAACTTTGAGCTGCTCCATCCCCTTCATTAGCTGGAAGCTGTAATTCTTGAGTAGGAAAATAAACTTCCACAAGGCGTCCATTTTTTGGCTGCAAAGGCCTTGAGTTGTTCTTGAAAGGCTGAAAGAAAATTAATATTAGTAATAATGGTTAGAATATAAATAAAAACTAAAATAAAGAAATGGATCAATTTGAAGTAACTACATTTAATTTATATATCGATATTGTATTATTGTAAATAAATCTGATAATAAGAAAGCAAATGATGACAAAAATAAAAATAAAAATAACAATAATAATAGTAATAATAATAATAATAATAATAATAATAATAATAATAGTAATATGTTTTATTTTAGAATTACTCACATAGGGAAGACCGGCCTTGAGAAGTTCTACTTGCCATCTTGCAACACTCTTTATCTGATCCATTCAATTTGTTTTTAGCATGTAATTAATGAATAAAGAACACCTAAACATTGAACATGCATACTTTAATAATTCTAGAGTGAATCCATTATTGTCATGGAGTAAAATCCACTTTCGTGCTTACCATTTTTTCAATTAGTGAAGGATTAGAAGCATTAATTAGCATAACTATACATTCTTCTTCAATAAAAGAAAATATAGTGAGACAGTTTTATAGTACCTCTCTAATGACTGTCCATGTAACACCCTCAGAGCAAGGTGGTGTAGTGAGAGAGCCCATATATCTGTAGTAACAATTACTTCCCAACATTGTGTCCCATGGATTGATCGGCCCCACTGGCACTTCAGGAAGACCAGTCCAAACAAGTGTTTCTAGACTGTTTGTCAGCTGTGAAAAACAAAAGAAACCAAAACTAAGTGAATTAATTAATTGAACAGTAAACCACTTGAACAGATACTGTATGTGTAGAAATCAAGCCTTAATGTGTTGCACTATGTTTGCTCACCTTTGAAAGGAAATAATCTGGTTTACCAAGTTTATACAAGGCTCCAATGACAGCAATCTTTCCATCATCACTTTTGTGAACCATATGCAACTCCAGATCATACCTACTCAGTTTGAGTAATTCATGTTTACATATGACAAGAGTTTTTAAGGATAAATATTCATTTCGTGCTCGAATATGGTAAGAAAGAAGTCAATGGATATTTCAATATACACATGAAAAGATTTGAGTACAGCCAAGCAGGAAAATTTTTCTGGCTTGGGAGCCTAAAATCTATCAGACTACCCTTTTTTATAAATAACTTTAAATTATGAAAATACCCTTCTAGTTAATTTGGTAGTTATAAAAAAGAATACTTGACAAATTTTAAGAAGTGAGCAGGAAATTATTTCCTGCTGGGCTGATCATACGATTTGAACTCCAGAGATTTATGTGCTTGCTGGCAACTTCATTTTTAGTTTCCGAAGCATCTTGGAAGTTTTTTTTATATTAAACGGAGCATTTTGTCTTCTTGCAAATGTTAAAAACTACCTCCTGCCGTTTATAGTATGTTCAGATGGCGAGTGCCAGTGACATTGTTCCAGCTTCAACCTTACTCCATTGATGAAAATAAATCCTCCGTCCTCCCACTTCAACTGCAAACCATGAAATTGCTTCACCTTAGTAAAATAATTTTTCATATTAATTCATATCAAATGGCCACTATTCACTAACCAACCTTGATTTCATGGACTGCATTTTGGAGAACAGCAGTTGATATCCTGTAATGCTTTTGTAATTTTCCAAGTTCAGGACCATATGTTGGCCGTGTGAGGTCAATAGGGGATTGCATTTTCCCATCTCTGCATGTTGCCCATTCTTTCTTTATATCTCCCCAGTGGTCAGGACCCTTGTCACTCCCTTCAATGTAATCAAATTCATAGTCATGGCTCTCATCTGCAGAAAAAAAATGAAACAATATTACACCAGTTAGTGAAAGCTTTAGTGTTCATTAATTTACAGTGCAGATATATGTAGAAGAGAAAGCTTTGCAGGCTAGCTACCAAATCCTAAAGATGGCCTTGAGTTGATGAAAAGAAAAACAAGAGAGAGACATAGAAGAAGGTTTCTCATTCTCTCTGTCTGCAAAGAAGCTAACACAAGACTTGTAGGGATCAAATTGTAAATGGTGAGTAGGAAAGTAATTTACAGGAAGAAGATGGGCTGGAAAATGGGGTTTATATAAGCCAATATTCCACACATCATGACGGGCTTTTACAACAGCATCCTTATGACGGGTCAGAATTGCCAACAACACATATTTTGCTCGTTTATATTTTATTACAAGCGTTCTACATGTGAAATATGATAAATTTTTCATCAACAGAGACGACCTTGTTTACTAGTATTTTTGTTCTTACCTCCAGTGATGTTGCGAATGCCTAGAAGGGGGGAAGCCAATCAGATGCTAACAGATTGTAGGATAAGAATTGTATAATTGAAACCAAACAGATCCCATGTATATACTTTTGATATTAATATTGAGCGCTAGCCCGGTTAGCTACTATGGGCAAAGTATCACGCCATTCATAATAACGAAATGTGGTCAGTGGCAGCAGGCGAGACAGAAATCTCCATTGGCCCTCCAATGGAGATTTGAGCTCATGGGGAGTCTTTATCTTTCTTTTTGTTTTCTTGTGTACGTCCTATCTACAACAACGTTGGCGTTTCTAATAATAACTGAATGGGAGTGAACACGTCATTTGACTTCATGTGGAGCATCTAAAAGCATCGAATAAATGCACCACCTAATCCTTATAATATGATATGTGTTATAAAACGTTGCACGTTTAAAATTAATATGATATATAATATTGTCATGATTTTCCAACAAACAGTTTTTTTCTTCTTTTGTTTTTTTAGGGAGAATTCTCCGTCAAATAGATAACACAAGTAAATGTGGGCCACTCACTTCTAATAATATCTAAATAAACAATTTTAGCAGTAATTTACTGGTGTTAACCGACTGAATATATCACTATATCTTATATATATATAGGTAAAAAAAGTTAATCTTGTGATCAATGTTGATATAAATATAAAGAGGTTATAATAAATACTTAAGTATGGAATCCATCACAATTCACGTTTCTAGTTTCCAATTACTAAATTACATCTAGTTTCTTTAAATAATCTAATTATTATTTTTATCATTAAAATAAAATATAATTTATTTTAATTATAAACATTGCAACATTATTTTTTTTAACTTTATTATGTATGCCCAAATTTCAAGTCTTGGCCGCTCTCTGTTCAGAGACGCAGTACTGCGGCTAGCTGGACAACGTACGTGGTAATAGTTAAAATAAATAAGGTGTTTTTTTAAATATCATTAAACATTACCAAAAGTATCATTAAAAATTTTAAACATTACCAAAATACATAAACAGTTTTGCTCAATCTTTCCTAGTTGGCTAAAGAATGAGCATATACATTACATAACCTACATATCCATAAAAAAATTGAAAGAAAATTTACAACTTCACTACCTAGTATTGATGTTTGAGACTTACCTATACAACATATAAATGATAAGAGGGGGGAGGAGAGAATTATCAATTATTGAAAGCTAAAATTTACAGAACATAAAGATTATTCAATGAGAAAATAAAAATATCCATCATCAGTTATGGGCATGTTATAAAGCATCAAAATCAGAATGTAATGAACCCTCTAGTTGATAGAATTCTAAATTTTTTTATCATTGAGCAAATAAAAACCATGACCCATTTCAGTATAAGGTGGTACAAGAAGAGCAAAATGAAAACCACATCTAACAAGCAATCATAACAAAACTCTAGCAATTTCCATCTTCTAAATTTAAAGTAAAACTTACCACTGTTTTTCAAACGATTCTAGTTTTCCATATTGCACAGTTAAATCTCAAAATCAGTATTCTTCTACTTGGAAGATTTATAAAAAATACCACAAACAAATGATTTATACCCATGCAGGCAAATCCACTCATTGTTTCCACAATCAAAATATAACCAAGAAAGCATAATATTAAGAGCACAACATGGCAACAAACTCTAAAAGGAGACATAAATTTCAAGCTAGCAAATATTACATTTCATTGTATCTTATTTGCTAAGACAATTTTGAAAAAAATAATAGGCCAACCCGTCAAATTTTTAAACTACATAACTCACATATATCTTCTTCATATCCATGTTCATGGATTGTCCTACAACAACTGCAAAACTGTTCCCTAAATGCTTGAACTTAGAAATCTCCTTTGAAGCATATTCTGAAAAAAAGAGCGGGAGCAGAAAGCCTCAATTCACCAAACATTATAGAGGAAGCTCCATGGAAACAAAAGGAACAAATTGTGATTCCTACTTTTCCTTGCCAATGTATCAAATTCAAAGCTCAAACGAAGGAAGACCATCTATTGTTTGATCTTTCTATCATTTCTGCCTCTCTTCCTTAACTCCCTTCTCTGTGCAGAATAATGTTTCTTCGCCATCAAATTATGCATGGCTGCCTTGACAGCCTCTGCTGCTGTTGCAAGTGAACTATCATCCTTGGGGCTCAGACTCCCCTGCAGTTTTTCAAGTAGCTTCTGACCCCCAGGAACTGCATCATCTTCCAAGACAACAGGATCAACTTCATTTCCTTTCAACAGACCAGATATAACTTTCACGCAAACCACAGCCGAATCAGGGGAAGATGGCAAGTTAGAAGCACCAGTGACCAACCACAAATACTCGGCCGCCAGGCCCATCCCAATACAGGTAGGAATGAAAGGAATTTCCATGGAAACAATCTTGGCAACAGTCAGAGACCGGGCAACTAAATCACACCCCAAAAGCACCAGACCACGCAAGTCTTGGACGGCAACAGCAATCACAGAACCATCAGAGGCAACAGACATGTCAGTAACAGCAGGAAATGGCTGCTGATCTCCAGCAGACATGTCTAGACAAGCTGCTGCTCCGACATCACAAGTACTAAGGAGGCATCCAGAAGCATAGTCCCACAAACGAACAGTAGAATCACCACTACCCGAAACAAGCAAACCCTCCACACACTTCTCATTGCTCACAAAACAAACACACGAAACATACTCAGTGTGCACAAGACAAAAGCTTTGAATTTCATGAGCTCCATCAAGAGCATTGTCTGGGAAACAAGTAACACGAATTTTATGATCTCTATCAGAACTAGCAATGAATCTCCCATCGGGAGAGAACTGCAAGCAAGTAATGATACTGCAATAGTGACCTAAAAGCGGCACGGGCTTCCCAACTACCCAATCTCCGCCACTAACAACATCAAACCTCAAGCTCAAAACCCAAACAACACCGAACTTATCAGCAAAGACGACGAATTTACCGTCTTGGCTCACCGCAACTGCGCTCACCCGCTTCTCGGCGCAGATGGTGCCCAAGCACCGCCATGAACGAGTCTCCCACACCTTGACGAGCTTGTCGTCCCCGGCGGAGACAAAGCAGCTGCCATTAGCGCCGTAGGAGACGGCCCGGATCGCCTGCGCGTGCTGGCTGCTGCATTCGTCGGCCGGAGTCACTTCGCGGCCGCCGACGAGGTCGAAGACGCGGAGCTCCGGCCCGACGGCGACGGCGACGGAGTCCTGGCATGGGTGGACGGCGATCAGGGCCGGGGCGGCCTCCGCGGCCGTGGAGGCCTCGGCGGCGTCACCTTCGTCTCCGAACGTCGGATCAGCTTCTTCTCCTTCCATGGCGAACTGCAAGACACCATTAACTCCGATCAAACAAGGCAAAGATCGAAGCCTTTCAGCTCAATAACGAAGAAAAGGTGAGAGCTTTGGAGGGGAGACGATACCAATTCTTAAAAGGGAGTCGATGTCGCCGGCGGCCGGTAGATTTTCGGGCGACGGCAGTTGAAGATTGACCGGAGAAGAAGGAGACAGACCGCGGCGGCGGCGGCGGCGGCAGCTGCGGCGGTAGGAGTAGGTCAAAGGTGGGCTTTTCTCACATGGGCCTAGAAAAGGCCCACTAGTTTCGGGCCCAATTACAATAATATTGGAATTGAATGTTTGGTGAGGATAACTACGGGAGAAAGGGCGGGCGCTCATTGAACGAACAAGCACAAATTTTGCCAGTAAAATAAAAATAATAAATTAGGGCCGCAGGTGAGAAAAGATACAATTTTTTTACATAGTTCTTTAACGCAATGTGAATCCGTAAGTCTGTTTACAATGACTTGATAACAACGAATTCATTGTTTCTCTTAATTTTTATAATTCACATAAAATAATTAATTTTGTCACCTTTAAATTAATCCACATTTTGAAAACATCGACTTTAAAGCTAGATTTAACCCTTTCTGAACTTTAAATCTTCAAAATAACTTCACCACTGCGTCAATCCACTCTAAGAAACGCTTTAAAAGGCATACACATATCTCAAAAATTTTTGGGTGCACCAAGCTATAGGTAGTATATGGTGTGTCAGGACAGGTCTAGGCCTTGAGCTGGTTTTGGATATGAAAGGTTTGTAGGTCAACTCTTCATGGTCATGAGCACGAACAACCACAAACATCAGATTGGTAGACCACATAGTGGCAAAGCCAGTCACGGGTTTTGGCTACACAGTCAGATAAACGGGCCCAATGGCCCCATTTACACGTGCAGTGCAACGATGACTTTGGCAACTTCAGCGATGTGCTTCCGACGGTGGCAACGACTGGCGATGCCCAAAATGGTAGCTTTCTGACTGGGGAGCAGATATGTGGCTGTCCAGTGGTGGAGACAGCTCTAGTCAGCAATTTAAATGATATAGATCAAGTATGGATGTATAGCATGAAAATTACATGTAATTTGATCTAAACATGCCTATTTTCAACTGATCCAACCTTGTGTGATCACCAAAAAATACCAAAAACAGAGTAAATCTTAAACTAAATACAAACTCCCACTAAAGTAGAATATCATTAAATGATAGAATACCCATATAAGCTACATGCTCATGAAAGACCTTGGACGATAAACTTTTAGTAAGCGGATCCGCACTCATAGAGTTTATCCCAATATGCACTATACAAACTTTACCACTCCGAACTCTTTCTTTCACAACAAGGAACTTGATCTCTATATATTTTGATTTAGATAAGCTCTTATTGTTATTTGAATATAATACTGTAGACTAATTGTCACAAAATAACTTAAGTGGTCTTTCAATATTATCAACAATGCGCAGCCCTACAACAAAATTCCGCAACCATATTTCCTGATTGGATGCCTCATAACAAGTTATGAATTCAGCTACCATGGTTGAAGAAGCTATGAGTGTCTGCTTAGCACTCCTCCAAGAAATAGCTCATCCACCAAACAGGTAGACATAGCATGAAGTGGATCGACTACTATCTTGACATCCAGCAAAATAGGAATCAGAATACCCAATGATGTCAAGTTGATCTGGCTTCCGATACGTAAGCAAGTAATGTTTTGTTCTCTGAAGATACCTCATGACTCTTTTGGCTGTTGTCCAATGATCCAATCCCAGATAACTTAAATATCTGCCTAACATTCCAACAATATATACAATATCTGGATGCGTACATACTTGAGCATACATAAGACTACCCACTGCTCAAGTATAGGGAATCTTTTACATTTCCTTTCTTTCTGTGTCATTTTTAGGGCATTGATTGAGACTAAATTTATCTCCTTTAGAAACAAGGTATCTCCTGGTTTACAATCTTGCATGCCGAATCTTTTAAGCACCTTTTCTATATAGGTCTTTTGTGATAATCGAACTATACATTGAGAACGATCTCGATGTATTTGAATTCCTAATACAAAAGACGCATTTCCAAGATCTTTCATTTCAAATTTCTTTGATAAAAATCTCTTGGTTTCGTCCAAAAAATCTATATCATTACTGGCAAACAATATATCATCAACATATAAAACTAGAAAAATATACTTACTCCCACTAAACTTATGATATATGCAATCATCAATCACATTCATCTCAAAACCAAACGAGAGAATAACTTGATGAAATTTGTGATACCATTGACGAGAAGCCTGCTTAAGTCAATAGAGGGATTTCTTTAATTTGCAAACCATATTCTTTGAATTTTCAGATACAAAGTTTTCTGGTTACACCATATAAATTGTTTCATCAATGTCACCATTTAAAAACGCAGTCTTTACATCCATCTAATGTAACTCAAGATCAAAATGTGCCACTAATGCCATAATTATTCTGAATGAGTCTTTCGATGAAACTGGAGAGAAAGTCTCATTATAATCAATGCTTTCTTTTTGTGTAAAGCCCTTACCAACAAGACGAGCCTTATATCTTTATACATCACCTTTCGAATCCCTCTTCGTTTTAAATATCCATTTACAACCAATAGGTTTCGCACCTTCAGGCAATGAGACAAGATCCCAAACGTCATTAGTTTTCATGGACTTCATCTCTTCATTCATGGCATCAATCCACTTTTGAGAATTAGAACTCATCATGACCTGATGAAAGTTGATTGGATCATCTTCCACCATTCCATTGTTATCCTTATGTTCTTAGATAAAGATGATATAATCATCTGAAATTACATTTCTCCTTTCTCTTGTGGATCTCCTCAATGACATTTGTTCTTGTGGTTCTTGAGTTTGCTCTTCATGTATAACTTGATTAGGGAGATTCTCGATATTGTCTTGTAATTTTGGTATTGTTCTTGAACAACATCAGGAATATGATCCTGATTATTATAAAAAACAATCATAGGAAGAGAAATAGATTCTTCTTCAAAGACAAAGTCTTTAACCTCATTTCCCCCTCCAAATTCAACATCCTCAAAAAACTGAGTATTTCCCGTCTCAAAGAATGATCTTGTTGTGGGATCATAAAACTTATACCCTCTAGACCATTCAAAGTACCCAACAAAATAGCTGCTTATTGTTCTTGAGTCCAGTTTCCTTTCATTTGGCCTATAAGGCCTTGCCTCAGCTGGACAACCCCAAATGCGTAAATGCTTAATACTGGATTTTTTTCCAATCTATAATTCATAAGGGTCTTGATTGTTGCTTTTGTTGGTACTCTATTAAGAAGATATGTTGTTATCTTTAGTGCCTCACCCCAGAGTGTATTAGGTAAAGTAGTATGAGCAATCATACTTCTCACTATGTCTTTTAATGTTCAGTTTCATCTCTCACCAACACCATTCATGCTAGGAGTACCTGGCATTGTGTATTGTGGGATGATTCCACACTCTTCTAGGAATTTGGCAAATGGTCCTGGATGTTGTACGCCTGGTCCATCATATCTGCCATAGTATTCACCACCACGGTCAGATCTGATAACCTTAATAGTTTTGTCAAGTTGGTTCTCAACTTCAGCCTTATATGCCTTAAACACGTCCAATGCTTGAGACTTCTCATGAATGAGATAAAGGTAACCATAACGAGAATAATCATCTATGAACGTAATAAAATATTTTTGACCATTCCAAGAAGCCGTAGGGAATGACCCACAAATGTCCATATGTATTAGTTCTAAGACGCTTAAAGATCTATTGGCACTTAGTCTCCATATATTTGTTTGTTTTCCCTTAACACAGGTAATACAGACTTAAGAAAATCTAATCAGTTAAGGGAATCAAAAATTCCATTTGACATAAGTCGTACAATTCTTTGTTTAAAAATATGTCCTAAACGCTTATGCCAAAGTAAAGTAGAATTCTCATTGGTTAATTTTCTTTTCGTACCACATAAGCCCACATGCAAAGTTTCATTAAAAGATACAATAGTATCAAGTAAATATAGGTTATCATAAAAAGACAAGGAACCTGTACGCACAATATTTGAATTTAGAAAAAGACTAAACTTATTATTTTAAATGAACAAGAGTAACCAGATTTGTCCAATATAGAAATAGAAACTAAATTCTGTCTAAAAGATGATACTACATATGTCTCTTTCAAATCCAAATAATATTATGTCTTCAATAATAATCTAAAAATCCCTATTGCTTCAACTATAACTGATTTTCCATCACCCACATAGATGAATCTTTCAATATCATTTGGTTTTCGGCAACTCAGGCAACCCTCCATTGACACACTTATGTGAGTTGTAGCACCCGAATCTAGCCACCAAGTATGTATTGGTATTGAAACTAAATTAACCTCAGAACAAACAAAATTAAGAAATGGACCTTTCTTTACATGTCAAGCGTGATACTTAGTGCATTCCTTCTTCATATGTCCAGGTTTACCACAAAAGAAACAGCAAGAAGCTTGATTTTCTTTCTTTTAATGTTGCTTGTGAGACCCATTATCAACTTCCTTAGCCCTCTTTCTTTTCTTCTTTTTGTCCTGATGGGTACTAGCCAAGTGAGCACTTTCAGCCTATTCTTGGTTCAACTTTTCTTTTTCTTGCACATAATAAGAAATGAGCTCATTAAGAGTCCATTTGTCCCTTTGACAGTTGTAACTGGCCTTGAATTGACTGAATTGTGCAGGAAGAGAAATTAAAACTAAATGCACGAGAAAATCTTCAGATAACTCTATCCTTAATGCTTTTAGTTTTGAAGCAATATTTGACATCTCTAAGATGTACTCCCTTATGCTTGTTTTGCCTTTAAACTTTATTGAAATCAAGTTCGACAAAAGTGTACTTGTTTCAGCCTTATCGTTTTTTACAAAATTTTTTCAATTTCTTTAAGAAACTCAGTGGCTGTAGTAACCTTATCAGACACATCACCCCTGAAGGTCTCTGGAATTCCACGCTTCATGATCATAAGACTCATGCGATTTGAACGTTCCCACTACGCAATGTCCCATTTTTCCTCAATGAAACTTTTATCCGTAAAAGAAGCAGGTTGTTCAGTCCTTAATGCAAGGTCAAGATCCATGCAGTCGAGAATAATCATTACACTTTCTTTCCAATCCTTAAAATTATCTTTAAGCATTGGAAATGAATTGATGTTGGCAAAAATCATAGAAGCAGATTGATTAACTGAAAATAGAACAAAATAATAAGATTAATAATTCAAATAATGGTTAATCCCATAAACAGATACCTAGCACAACATTAATATTTAGTCTTTGGACAGAAATATTAATTTTTAAGTGATACTCTTTGTGCAATAATCAAATATAGATAATAAATCTTGTCAAATAATAAACCTTCCTTTGAGCCGATTTATTATTCACATGGAAAATTGATAATTATCCAATATTTATTACCACAAATGAATATATAATTCTATCAAATATTAACCTTCCTTTTGGCCGATTAATATTCAATGAATCATATACCCACAATCGTCTTAATATTTTAAATAAA
Organism: Piper longum; assembly: GCA_032619315.1. Taxonomy (NCBI): domain Eukaryota; kingdom Viridiplantae; phylum Streptophyta; class Magnoliopsida; order Piperales; family Piperaceae; genus Piper; species Piper longum. The sequence continues at coordinate 12,563 of JAVDBV010087657.1, read as the reverse complement.
TTAAATTCTACAAAAGAGGCTACTTTGGCAGCATATTATAGTCATAAATAAATTCTAAAATATTAATTATAACTGAACCATAATTTGAATTTAATAATCCCAAAAATAAATAAAATAAAACTAAAAAGGTTATAAAAATATCTTTATTTGAAAATTTCTGAAATTATAACCTTTTGTAACTTTATTTTCCTCATTCGATATTTTACCAAAAGAGGACTTGATTTGGGAATAAATATCCCATATACAAATTTCTTATATTTTCCTTACCACTGACAATGCAAAATTTGGGGTATTCCCAATAACTAGTACAAAATTTGGGGTATTCCCATTAAGTTGAAAACCATGAAAGATTGGATGTAAACCATGTCAGTTAGTACCTCTTCTAATTTTGGTGAATAAGAAATACTGAAAATTCGAACCATAAATTTTTTTCCCTACAAACAAGTATTATTTTGTGATCAAGGCCCTCCCAAAAAAAATTTTTCTTTTAATAAAATACCAAAGTGGATGATTGACTCATTCCAAAATTAAACACAAATAAAAATGAATCCTCAATGATTTAATGTGAAGTTGGCTCTGATGCCGCTTCTTAAAAAATAAGACCAAAACTTTATTGTTCTTCATATCAAATCATCAAGGAAATATAATTAAATAGCGGAAGAGTACCTGAATCCATAAAAGCAATATGATTCTTAACTTATTGAGGTTTTGATCTTCCAAATTTTGCACAGGTTCTTCAAAACCAAATTTCTAGATGATGGGATACCAGAAAGAAAAACTCCGTACGAATTTGGGGATCAAAACCGTGTTTATACTTATAACCGTATTTTTATCCTTATCTTTCATAATTCCAATTTAAGCCATCGTAAATTAGAGATTATGAAAACCGGTATCTACACATATTTATCCATACTTATCTTTAATTATTAATGACCCATTAACCTTAACTTTAATAGATCAATTTAATTTAGACCCAAACCTTAATAATAAAAGTATATGATACAATTATATAAATATATATACGTCCAACATCCAACATCCACTTCTTGGTTGTTTTCCAGCACTGACAAGACTCGTCGACGGTAACTCTTGGCTAGGTTCAGCTCCTGCCTCTGAGAAGGATCCAATAGAGGTGGTGGTGTGGTCGGAGATCGCCTCGGCTTGACAGATGGAGGCCAGTACGTTTTTCACTTGTTGTTTCATAACTCTGGCTGGGGAGGTTTTCAGCAAGGGTGGGCATCACCGGCGGTAGTACTCGGCCAGGTTTATGGGGAGCATTCCAAGCTCTACATTAGTGGGCTAGGTAGGGGTTGCCAGAATGCGGCCTGTAGCTAGGGGGCTCCTCCCTTTTCTTCGTTCTCCTTTCTTCTATCCTGCTTGTTTCTTCTTCCTCTTCCTTCTCTTCTCTTCTTTGCAACAACGAGACCCCTCTTCACTTCATATGTTGTTATTTTTATAGGCCAAATGACTCCTTATTATTTCCAAGATTTTTTCCTCTAGATTTGAGCCTCCACCTCCTTCAAAGTTTATCATATTCCATAAATAAGGAACTGATCAGATCAAGTCATCCTAGGTAGCTGATGGCTTGGAAGGATAGTGGCCAAGGCTATACCAGATAGGTCGATGAGTTGCATGCATGGCTCGACCATTTAATGGGTGAGGGTGTATGTATGGTAGAACCCCTTTTCAATTTTTCATATGTTGAACAACAAAGAATCGGCGAAATGGAACCCAAGTGGTTGAACGCTCTCAATTTTTTCTTTTTTTTTCTCGTTTTCATCATCATCATCTCTCTCTCTCTCTCTCTCTTCACTCTTTTTCTCTTTTTTGTCACCATTTTTCTTTTTCTTCTTTTTTACCTCAAGCTAGGGTTGTCCTTCCTAGGTCATGATGTAACAACTATCAATCATCTTAATTTTAGGGAGCGATTACTTCGCTCATCAAACGTAGTCTCTTAACTTAGACTTCCCTTCTTGCTGGCAATGGTAAAAGGGAAAATATCTTCCCACTCTAATTTGTGACCCTAAAATTTTTCTTTGAGATTGAGCTTCTTTGACGTCAACCTTGTGTTGTGCCTTCTTTTTCTTGTATCGTCTCGAGAGGACCTTACTATCTTTTGTCACCTTATCGTTGGGTATATTTTTCATTATTCTTGAAAAAATTTATCTTGATTAAAGCCTCTAATATGACCTCCGATGTCGTCTTGGGTGGCGAGTTGGGTGCCTTGGGTAGCACAAACAAGTGAAGACGAGCAGCTGATCTTAAACTTGTGTTGAACTTCTCTTGCTCTTCGAGTACATTTGTCAAGTCTTCATCGCCAGTCATTATGATCAGATACTTCAAACTTTCACATGGTAACTCACATTTGATCATGAATTGACTACTAGTATAGTGCTAATTACTCGAGATTTAGGTGATAAAATCCATACAAGAACAATCACAATCTACCGCAACAAGTCATGTGTCTCCTCCTGTATAGTGTCTCTTTCTTCATTGGATCACAATCTATCTTTCCACCTAAGGTGCACAGCAAGCAAAGCCTTCTTCCATGATCCCCAAAAGCTTTGACTTATCATCTCCTTAGATTAGCATTGTTTGAATGGAAAATTGTGTAACACCTCAAATCCAATTCATGCTCGTGAACCGAACCTGCATGTTACGGCCCCGGTTGGGTCGGCTAACCCGAACCTAACTCATGCGGGTCCAATCTCGGTGTCTTAAGATGAAGATACGACTCGTCATACATGGATGAATGCATACAAACCCTAACATGATACTACTTGAATGACTTAGCAATCAATTCATACACAACCCACGATTTCAATAAAATCAACAAAACTTCTAAATTAAAACGGACAGAGTCTACCCTAAAAGTGCAATTAGGGGCCACCCTATCACAACATCACATACAACGTATATACATATATAGCACATTAGCATTCACACATAAATCTAATCTACTGTATGCATCACTTTCTGAAGCTTGGGTCTCAGCCCACCTGTGTCATCTATTCATGTTTCATATCATGTCATCATGTCTAAGTATTTCTCATATGAAAGAAAAATCCATATACTCCTTGTGAACTATTTGAAGGGCACCTACTGAAGAGCCACTGGGCTACAGACCCGGTAACATCCCGAACTATCTGATATGTTATTGCTGATGCCTCTCTCGACATTTTCCTACTTCATTTTCTGGTCTAGAATGCCAAGCCCTCTTCTTACCTCCATATTTCTCCTGGCCTTGAGCACGAAGGCCGAGTACTCTCAGGCAGTTTCCTTTAGTACCCTTTGAACCACAAGTCTTGACATGCGTTGTACTAAACAATACCCATAAACCTCCACGTTCTCCGGGTGTGAGGAACTCAGACGCGAAGTTGTCAGGATCCCTCAAGAATGGAACAGTCCGCTGCACTAATCTAGAGCCCACTTTGACTGTCACGACATCCGCTCATGGTACGTGCAGTCAATTTCTCCATCTCTTGTCTCACTGAAAACTTGATAAAATATATATAAAGGCCTAGGAAATGATTTATATAATAGGCCTGAAGGCAACTTGTGGTGGATCTTTTTTCAAAATCATTCTCGAGGGATCTCATCTCGAGGGTTATTAATCCCGAAAATTGCTCGGCTAAATGGTCTGAGCTAAGTGGGATCCGATAAAACGTCACTTAACCCGTTCTACAAGTATTAAATCAAACCTACAATAGAATAGATCATAAAACAGAAACGAGTCTTAAACAGACCTGGTAGATACTCCAAGCGTGTCATCGCGCTTAGGCGGCGATCTCTTACTCTGTACCTACACATTACAACTAAATACTAACGCCTGATAACTAACTGATGCATCAAACTCATTAACATCACACACAATGCAATCATCATCAATTAATCAAATCAACAATCATTAGTGTTTATAATTTTGAGTCATCCTATTCATACCAATTTTATTGTGTTTTTCTAAATTACATTGCAATCAACTATCATGCTCATACTCTATTTACCTCATTGGATCACTTAATATTCATTCACAATTCATCAAACCATGTCACTTATCATTTCATTAGTAATTAGGCCTTAATTATATCAATTAATAAATCCTAACATGTTGTGCCAGCAATCATCAACTATAAATAATCAAATTAGAGGTAAGTATACCTCGCGTCGTCGACAATCGGCGACGGCTAGGGTTTCATCGTGCATACGTCTCGAACCTCAAATTTGGCGCGTGACAGCGCCCGAGGCTCGATCAGGTTCTACTGGATGAACTCGAAGGAAGATCCGGTGAATTCCTTCATCCCGTTTTCTGGCAAGTTCTGATGGTTTTTCTGCAGTTTCAGTGGTTTCCTGACGACTTTCCGGCGTTTTTTCAGTGACAATTGCTGGCAGGGTCTACTGACCGGAGAGTGGTGGCATTGGGTACCATTGGAACTGGCTCGGCAATCCCAACGAAGGCGGCGGCTTGCCAGAAAACGGCTGAAACAAGGGTGGCCGGTGGTGGGTGGCTAGATTGCCAACCAGGGAGGCGATGGGCTCCACGCCGGTCGAGGAAACTTGTTGGGTGGTCAGTGATGCCGAGGCGGCCACTGATCGGCGTCGACGATGGTCACCGGCGGAGGAATCGGCAACACGAGCGCGTCGCTAGGCATCTCGATTCTGGTGTCGCGGTAGCCGGAAGGCGATCGCGGTTGGTCGGGGCTGCACGACCCAGTCATGGCCAAGCTTAGCATCGGCAGTGGCGGCAGCGAGCAACAAAGGGGGAAAGCGACTACGATTTGGAAAGGTAGGAAGTGTCGGGGGTGAAAAAAACTAGTTGGGTGGCATACTTGTAAATAAAACTTGACTCGACTTTCAGTCGAGTCAAAATAATTACTAACTCGCAATAAATTCTAAAAAAAATCCAGAAAAATCGGGAAAAATCCCATAAAATAAAAAAAACACACAAAACCAAAATGACATGCTCTATAACTATCAACCCACCCAAACTGCCCGTAACGAATCCTAATGCGATATTCACCCTAAAACTATTTCTACGATCAAGCTGTATAATAATAAAAAAAAGTATTACATACTCTCATATATTCTGATAACTCATTCTTTTATATTGTATTCATGATGTTATTATCATATACTTGGGTATGCATGACCCCTCATAGCTCATACATGAAACCAGCGTAAGCTCAGTACATGTATTCTAAAACATACTCGACTCGAAATAGCGGTCGAATTGACCAGTTCTAAATATAAAACCCTAATTCAAATAGTGGATTTTTCAAATTGAGCTTCGATTTCTTCTTCGAGCTTCATTTCTTCTTGCATTTCTTCGGCCGATGTGGATGACACCTCCAAGCCTTGAACTTTTATTTCTTCTGTCTTCTCTCCTCAAATGGTTTGTTTTACTTTCTTCCTTTTGAGTGGCTCACCATCATCACATTGACAGTTGAAGCTTTTTATTTGATCTCTCCTTTATCGACTAGCTCTTGTATCCTTTCCATCACATCCCAACACTAGCTTATTGGATGGCCTAGCCTCTTGTGGAATTGTCAAAAGTTCTCCTTCTCATCTTCTGGCATCGGTGGGTTCCTTGAAGTCCATGTGTAGTCTCTCCATTGTTTTGCAATATGTTAAACCAACTCTCAGTATCTCCAATGTTAAATATGTAGTCTTCAATGTTTCTCCATGCTTGTCGTTGTCAAGGTTGTCGTGGTGTGTCACTTGGATTTTTAATCTTGTTCTTCGCCTTCACTTGCCACTCCTAGTTCATGTGATTAAGGTCGGTGACTGCATTACTTGAGGTTCCTTCGTTCTTTATTGAAGCTGAAATTTCTGTGAGTTCTTCATATATCAATACTTTCACAAAGAGTTCTTCAAAGGTGTTACATTGTACATTACTTAGGAATTATGCAGTTGTTCCAGTATTCATTGTACAAATCTTCAAAAGTTCTTTGATGTCAGAAGTCACCTCCATTTGTGATGACAAGTTTCTAAATCTCTTCATGTATGCAAGGAACTCTTCTCCTGGCTCTCTCCGACAGTGCCTTAGTGCTCAATTTTGACCAAAATTCCATCGATTAGAAGTGAGTTGTGAATCACTCAACAAGTTCTTCCCATGAGACAATGTGGACGATTGTTGAACCATCTTAGTGCATTGTCATTGAGGGAAGCTGGAACTGTTGGAGCTTTAGCTTTCCATTTATCACAACTATGCCACCCTCGATCTCGAAAATTGTTATGTGGATCTCCATCGACTTCTTAAAAGTTGGACGCTTGTATTTTTCTGGTAAAACCACGTAGTAGACTTCGTCAGTTAAGGAGCAGAGGCGCATTGTTGTTTCACGCGATTCTTTGTCTTTTTTTTTCCAATGAGAGCAATGATAAGTGTAATTTGTGCATCTATTTCCGCTTTTAACTCTTCATAGCAAGGTCCGATATCGGTGCTACTTGCATGATCAAAACTGCTGGAATTTCAATGCGCAATTGGAGAAGAGACTGACTCGCTAACAAAATTGCAACGGCAACCAGTTGTTGACTCCTTAGCAATTTGGTAGTGATAGGTGCTGAAAACGTTATTGAAGCTTGTAGTTGGGAGCATGTAGGGTCATACCATGGGTACGGGCATGATGGCTGGTAGTAAGGCAACTGTATAAGTCATGTTGAATGGGGGAGCAGGCTATGCTCGGTTTGACTCAACTGCAATAGGTTGTTGTGTTGCACCCAAATTTGTTCGGGTGGAAATATTGCAATTGTTGAAGCTTGTTGGATAGATCGGAACCTAAAATCTGAGAAAAATTGTTAATCTCTGGAGGGATGTTGTTCTAATCCCTCAATGTTGTGGTGATTGTTCTTGACTGTAAGGTTGATGTAATTAGAATTGCGTGGTTTGAAGTCATCTGTGTGACTTCTTGAGTTGGTCCATTGTTGCAATTGTTGACCGAATAAGCCAATGTCATCTTATTGTCTGGATGAGGTCCCAGTTGCAGCACCAACCCATTGCCTTTGGGCAAGCACTTGTTAGATCGTAATCTCCATTCATTGCATAGGCTCTTCACTTTGGTGGAATCTTTCTTCAATATCTTAGTTTGGTGCCTGCACTCCACTTTGCATACTCGGCTCATTAGCTGGCCTCTGGAGTACTTGTCCAACCTCCAATGGTTGGTTTATCTCTGCATTGCTTCTTGCTCTTAGATTTTCTTCATGTATCAACATGGTTCTACTTGCATTGGTCCTTGTTTCATTTCCTTCGGTGAGCTGCTTCGAACAGCTACATTCTTTTCCGTTAATGTCCCCCAATCAAATGACTTTGGTTCATCCTTTTTTTTGCATTTGATGTAAATTGACTTAGTTCTTCTCAGAATTGAGCTGATGTAGATGGATCATCTTTGTTAACACTCCTTCGCCGCATCACATTCTTCATCTCTGGTGTCATTTCTTCTTGCTTGTGCGTGTTCAAATGGCACTGATACCTTATAACTAGACTCTAGTGGAGTTGTCAATATGTTCAGGATCAGATTTGCTTGTGTCGATCTAGTCGAATTAAATTGAGGGTTTGGTAGGACTAGGATGGCATTGTCACGTAAAAAAATCATGCAAACAAACAAAAAAAATCTTATTATGAGCTGGAAAATGCCAATTAGAGGTGTATTTAATTATTATTATTATGGGTTGGAAAAAGCCAATTAGGTGTATTGGAAACGTGCACCATAATAGTTATGAAGGTTGAAAACTTGGAATAATTTTTGTATATTAGTACGAGAATAGTAAACATTGTATTGTGTTGAGAATATGCTTAGTCGAATTAAGTCGAGTTATGAGTCAATTTGATTCACGAGTTGAACTTCTCTCGAGTCAATTCAAATTGAGTTTTATTAAACTCGGGACCGACTCATATAAAAACTAGTCAAGTCAGTTTGGTAATTTTGAGTTACCGAGTCTGATTATTTTATCATTGAGTTTGAGTTGAGCTAAGTCGAGTTTTTAAACCTCGCGAGTTAACTCGGCCCAGGAATAGCCCTATGTGGTGGTCATGGGCCATGTGATGTTGGGGGCACACCAACCACTTTCTAGGTTGACTTGGTCCCCCAAATCTCTATTTTGTTCCACCTTTCAAGCTCCAAACATCATCACTAGCTCTTCCTCATTCCTTTTCCTTCTATGGTAAAATGTTGTTTTTGTGGTTAAAATGATGAGACAAAAACTTTTTTGTGGTTAAAATGTTTTTCCCCCAACATACATTTTTGTTCCACCTTTCAAGCTCCAAACATCATCTCTATTTTACTTGTGGATGAGACAAAAACAACATGCACTTGGTCTCATCAACAAGTAAAATACAACAAAAAATGGTAGATGGTCTATGGTAATTAATACCTATGAATAGAGCAAACGGCATGGACAATGTATTGGTCTTATAAATTACATCAAATACTGTCACATCGTTAAAGTTCATGTAAGATGCGCTAAAGCTCCCATCAACCCAAAGAATATTTTCAGTCATTCAGTCATTCCATTCCCATATAATTCAATTTCAAAGAAAAAATAATAAAATACCATAAAATAAATTAATCATGTTCAAATGGATTATTTTATTTTATGGTATTTTACTTAATTTTTTTAATATTTTTTGAGATGTATTTCGTAATACTGACTCGAGTCGAAACAAGTCATGTTTTTATTACAAAATTATTTTATTTTACTTTTTAAAATTTATTTTGTAATATTGACTTGAGTCGGGAGCGAGTCAATTTTTTATTATAAAATTATTTTATTATTTTTTTAAATTTACTTCATAATATTGACTTGAGTTGGGAAAAAAGTTAAGTTTTTATTACGAAATTAATTTATTTTTTTAAATTTTATTTCGTAATATTGACTTGAGTGAGAGCGAGTCAAGTTTTTATTATAAAATTATTTTATTTTATTTTTTTAAATTTATTTCGTAATATTAACTCAAGTCGGAAACGAGTTAATTTCCCGACGCGATCAAAATTTTGGCAATTTCCGCTAGATTCTTCTCTAGGTAACAACTTTGATAATTTTTTGCCGAAGTTATAGACCTTTTCAATGACTGAAACCAACTCTAACTTGTTTGCATTGCATATTATGCATGGAACGTTTAAGTTCAACCAAAACATTCACTAATTGACCAACAAATACCCACGTTCTCACTGATTTCAACACAGCCAAGTTTTTAGTAACTTCTGCTATATTTTGCCAGCACATTCCCAATTTTTTTCATGATTATAGAGCTGTTGGCTTCAACTTCTAGCTTAATCTGATAGTTTGTACTTCAAACTTCACCCTGGTCTGCTTCAGATCGCTTTTATAAGCTAGGGAATTATTTTGAAAATCGGCCAAATCACAGCCAATTTTTCATTTGTACAGCTAACACTTTGTTTTTCTAGAGAATGTCCGGTTATTCTTGGCCTGAAAGTCGATCAATCTCGATCCAATAGCGATCGGTGTTGCACCGGAGAGGCTAGGCAGGAGGATGATTGCGGGCAAGCTGACAAGCACCCGAAGTTAGAAGATAATTGTCCACCTTCTCCCAAGCGGAGGAAGACTCTGGCCAATCGTGGAGTATGAATGAAAATATGGCAATCGTCTTGATTCTAGTGCTCCTAGGGTGTTGACAAGGCTAGGCAAAAGCCTTTGTTTAACCACTCCAGGTCGCCATCTCCTGGGAGGAATGCTACTCCGCCTCCAGTCCCTCCTAAAAACGATGTTAGAGATGAGCTTCCTTCTGAGGCCAACGCGAAGTCCGGTGTGGATGCCCTTTCTCTCCTCCAGTAGTGGGCATTCTGTGGATACTTTACTCCCAAGGGTTCCAACCTGCAGTATCTATCAGCTTGTGGTGACTTATGGAAAGCATGGCAGCATCCAGAATTTCGAGCTGATTTGAGTATGGCATTATTGCATGGTGAGGTGATGCGTGTTGGGCTTTGGATTCAACTAGCTGATACCACCGCCGATATTAGTCAGGTGACTACCACTGTTTATGGCGAGGAACTTGTTGCCTACCAGATATCGCTTCAACACTCGTATTGTGGAGGGAGCTCCTGGCCACCTCATGCTGTGTTGGCTTTCTGAGTGCAAATGCATGCGCTCTGAGACTAGGATTGGCTTATTTTAATGAGGTTGACATGGAAAAATTGGTGCGTGACTTGGAGGCACTTTGAGAGCAGCTCACCGATCTTCAAATTGAGTTTGAAAGGAAGAAGCAGGAAATGGAGGAGTGCCCGACCGCCAATGTTGCTGCTGAGGAGCTGCATCGTTTGAAGGGGGAGATAGACAAGCTAGAGTAGGCGATATCCCACCTTGACTGATTTATATTTTATTTCTCTAAACTCTGCCTTTTACTAGGTTGAAGGTTGCAATTGTTACTAGTTGATGATGAACTTTGGTAGCCTTCTTTCTTAGGACTTCGTTTTTATTGCTAGGCTTTGACATCGAGGAATTTTATTAGAGGCTTTCACTCTTCTGCATATATGGATATTTTTGTTGAAGTCTCTGGCTCGTGATGTGGCACTAACTTTTCCCGTTTGGCTTTTAGGTTCGCTTCATACGCCTTTATGCTATTAACCCTTTTTGTTTGCACTTCGCGCAGCTTCATCCCCTACATAGAATTTTTTTTTTTAATTTGCTATGTACACTGTACACCAAAACACTCTCGTCTAACAACAAGACTTCCAATAGCGGGTGGTGATTTAAATATTTTGCATTTAATTGAAAAAGCGAGTCTTCTTCAATTGTTAATTCATAGCATCATTTTCTAACATCCCGTTTCACAACGTGAGTCCCGAGCGTATAAATTTAGACATTGACAATCCCGCTCTTAACTTCACATGTAATGCACAATAGCAACAACCGAGAGTTAAACTTGCAAGGCTGTATATTCTCGATTGTATTTCCTTGTCAGCTTTAATGATTGTAACTCTACTTTCAAGGACAAGATAACTGTCATTCCATAGACCAACATAAAACATGAAAGGCGTAACCCTAATACATATAAGAACTGATATGATCATAGCACTTTAGGTAGCCTCTCATGTTAATCGCATTGATGATTTGCAACTATCTTTTACAACATCTGTGTCAAAATCTCGTTGAAAAACTCCACTTGTCCATTCTATTCCAGATTATATGGCGATGATTGTACCATTTTGAGCCTATATTGCTCCATCACTCTACAACTTGCCATCCCATGCACGGCGTGCCATTTTCTTTGACAAGCTTTTGTGGGACTCCGAACTGACAAATAATGTTTTCCTTAATCAAATGAGCGACACGATCTCCCAACTATCACCTTGTCAGTATTACTTCTCACTACTTGGTAAATTATTCAATGCTCATCAAAATGAACTTGCGACCTTTTGTTGATAGTGGACGAATGAGAACGATAAAATCAAGCCCTTAAATCTGGAACAGCTAATAGGCACCAATCGGATGCAACTGTTTAGGGGACAAGTGTTTCAATGGTACACGTAACTAGGGCTACTAATTAAGTGAGCCAGTTCGTAAGCATTTGGCATTTGACTCGGCTCGACTCGACCCGAAACTCGACATTTATATATTTGAGCTTGAACTTGAATCCTACGAGTCAAGTTTGAGCAAGGTAGTATTCGACTCGACTTGAAATCGACTCGTAGCTCGACTCAAACTCAACTAAATAAAATAATAATATACATATAATATCACTTATCTACTCAAAATATATTTAAAATCATAAATAAATAAATATTGTTATTAACTATGTACTAAATGATGGTGGTGGTGGGGTGTTTTGTTTTCTATTTTTTATTTTTTTTTATTAAATTTGGGCCGTCCTTGTAATCGAATGATATAAATTAAAGTTTGAGAAAGAAATATTATCTGCTCCGGCAAAGTCTATGAAATCCTTATTGTTAGTCAATAATATCCAATTCGAAGCAAGAAGTGATACAACCACTTTCCACCTTGGGGTGTTCTCCACAATATCCAATTCAAAGCAAGAAGTGATACAACCACTTTCCACCTTGGTGTTCTCCACAGATTCCTTCATGTCTATCTCTCATAGCCTATGTCCGTCTCTCATAGCCTTCAAACTTTCCTCGCTCAAACACCGCAATAGCACTCTGTCAAATCCTTAGTTATGTAACAACTCTCCTTTGAGGTGGAGTGCAACAATTCATTGTACATCACAATCCTTGTATCCATCAATTGGTAATTGATTGCGTGCCAAAAAATTGACAAATGACAACATCTTCATTCTAATCCTCAAGCTCCTCCAATGCAAAACTTTCAAAAACAACATTTGATGGTAGGACTGCACCAACGGGGATGGCAAGCAAACCAAATAATTGACTCAATAGTCTCTCTGTTAGCAATGAATTTTAACCCGAACACTGCAAGTGCTCTGTCATGCGATTTGTGGAGCGAGGAATGTGTTCAAATACAACCTCCATAAAGTTCTTTAGCAACTGTATTAAACATGTCTTGGGCACTACTAAGTGGGCTTCCTTTACTTCAAAATTCCCTGTCATTTCTTCTATTACCAATAATGAGTTACCTCAACTAGCAAGTGCCTTGCC
>JAVDBV010087656.1:13587-25242 GCA_032619315.1 Piper longum | reverse complement strand
ATATATATATATATATATATATTATGAGCTTCTTGTTTTATCATGATCTACCTAGCTTGATTAGCTCACCTTGGTGTTATCAGTCGAGCCATCGCCCTTTGCTCCATACTTGCTCACATCAAACACTCCAGACCCATCTGTAGCCACAGCCGATTGCAACAACGAAGCGTCCAATGCCGGCGAATGGTTAGTGACAGGAATATTATCAACATGGTCGTCGTCGTAGGAGCCGCCATCATCAGACTTGACGACGATGGCCATCCCAAGCAAGAGAGTTGAGAAGAAAATGACTCTCAAATAATACTCCATGATGCAAACCGATCAACTAATCAAAATTCATATACAATAACGAAGACCTTATGATAGTATGTATGTATTTACGTACGTATATATGCTCTTCCGAGACAAGCCAACGTTGTGTTTAGAGACAACAACGTTGGCTTGCATGCGAGCTATAGTTTGGAGTGTGTGAGTTGGTGAAGAAGGAGATCATATATATTTATATATAAGCTGGCCTTGGTTTAGTTACAAATGGAGGGCTCCCCAAGAGATTATTGTCTAGATACAAATATGGGTATTAGATTAGCTATTTCAAGATTTGTACAACTTTCAGAAACATGAGCGGTGCAAGGACAACTGCTCTCAATAAGAAAGCAAATGATCTTGTTTGCTTTGGGAAGATTGTCTGGACGAATAAACGAGTTACTATTCCTAGATGTTTTACAACTTTTAATTGTTGGTGAAACGCTGGCCATTAATTCGTAAATGAATGTCAAAACATTTGCCTCGAAAAATTAACTCTTTAACTACTTAACTTGTGTTTTAATTTTAGTTGGCGTTGACATCTAATAAAATACAACAATCTGAGATTAGCCTATAATTAAGAAGGGGAAAATTAAGTAAGCAGATGATCTTCTTTTTTTTCTCTTAAAATCTTAATATATTTAATATGAGGCCGTTTGGTTGACATGATAATAATTTAAATGGAAAAAAAATCATATGAAATGGAAATATAATGAGATAAAATAAATTAAAAATTTTTAAAAATTTTCTTACACATTTAGTTATAAAAAATAAGATGAAAATAAAATATTTTTTATCACATGCATGCGTATGTGCCTCCCAAAATTCTCACAAATTCTTTTATTTTTATAAGAAAATATATTTTGAAAATTTTTTATATAATCATAACTGAAATTAAAATTAATTGTTACAAATTTAAAAACATCTAAATGAAAGAAAATTTATGACTTCTAAATTTTATATTTATTTTATAAAATTTTAGAATAACCAAACAAACCCTATGTTGTCATTGTAAATGATCAATTATAGATATTAAGAAAATTATGTAAACATCAATTCTTAAGAATAAAAGGGTGGTCAAGATATGAGGTTCATTAAAAATAGAGTATTTATTAGTCAATTAAAATATAATAAAAAAAAAATATAATTATCATAATTGAATTACAAAAAAAATGACAGTACAATCAAATCTGTTTTGACAGTAATAATGCTTTAACATAAAAAAATTAAAGACCACCATCAGTCTATTTTGATAGTAAGAAATGACCAAGGTAGCCAAAAATATGAACTTCTGTCCACATTAAGAGATCAGACAATAATAGCCAATACCATTAAAATATTGAAGGTAATTTTTTTAATTTCAAAATATGTTTATGGTAAATATGACAGTATATGACATTCAATTTGTAAAAAATAAAAATTCAGTGGCCTTTTTATCGACTGACCCCAACAAACAACAATATCAACTTGATGACAAAAAAAATCAAAATTTATAATTAGCAAGACTTTCCGTAATTGATTACAATGATATCCATTAATAATTTTTAAAAAAGTCCAATTTTTGGGGTGAGTATTTAATCAGTTTAGTTCCACACCAACTGAAAAAAAAAAAAAGATTTTGTAACCAAAACCAAATCAAACTCTTGCCAAAATTGAATTGAAGCAAATCGAAATATTTTGGTTCCGTCAATTCATTAACTGAATAATCAAAACTTGAGATGTGTTAAAAAAAAGTAGTTCAAATTTTAAATTTAATATTAAATTAATCAAAATATGTTACATATACATTAAATAATTATTGTTACAAGACAATCAAACGAATCGAAATATTTTGGTTTGGAACTATAATATAAAGCAGAACCACAATAATATTTCAATATTTTATTTCTAGTTTCATCAGATTCTGCTCACCAAAATCCAAGTCTTTTCTTTTGCAGGGACAGCAAGTGCCTGGTATTCAGACACCGTGAGTTCTCTCTTGGCCTCTAAGACACAAGTTAAAAAAAGTTCAATTTTCACTAGGTGAAAATTGATTTTCAGGCTAAATTTTATTACGGGCTTAACCATGACAAAAGTAATCACTTGCTTTATTAACCACAGGATTAGCCAATGCTAGCTAGCGATGGCAGTTGCCACAGGATTAGCCTATTCAACGTTGAGACAGTAAAATATGCAGCTCAAAGTCAATTATCCAAGTCCTGAGATTAAGCATTTATGCAGCCTTGGCCACAAAACAAAAAAAATATCACCAGCTACTATGGCTTTCTCTCTCGATCGATGATAACAACAGAACCGTTTGTTGGCTCCTCCCAATATGAGGACGCCTTGCCTCCCTATGTTGGGAGGAACCAAAAATTTTCCATGGCAATAATGTGGGAAGACACTCAACCATTCACATTCTCTTTTGTTGACCTTCTCGCCTGAACTTCCACATGAGCTTCCAGGATGCAACTAATCCCGTCGGACTCGTCACATGTTCACACTCGCTCGAGTCGTCTCAAGTCTACATAATAAACAAAGATTACATGTATACAATCACAATGAAGCATCGACTCTGTATTATAAATACACAAGGGTGGATGTTGATGAGTTCATATA
This sequence comes from Piper longum, assembly GCA_032619315.1. Lineage (NCBI taxonomy): Eukaryota > Viridiplantae > Streptophyta > Magnoliopsida > Piperales > Piperaceae > Piper > Piper longum. The sequence continues at coordinate 22,341 of JAVDBV010087656.1, read as the reverse complement.
TAAATTACGTCGTGTAGTGTGTTGAGAAATATTAAGGGGAGAAGTATGAGACAATATTCACATATCCAGCTTTCAGTTCTTTCAATAGCAGTGCTCCTCACTCTTTCTCTCTTTCTTCAAGGTATAGATATATAGTATATGCATTTGATGATCATTAATATGGTACCCATAAGTTGGTGACTAATTTGCTTTTAACTTTCATGCCGGTGTAGGACAAGCATGTAGGCTACGTCCCGAACCAGCTTCTGTTATTTGCTTCTCCGAGGTACGTCGTCTATAAGCTTCAATTCTGATATTATATATAATTTGCATGTGCATATGAATAAATCTATTCATCTATATGAGATTTGAAATGCAAGATATATTCAGCTACTGAGATCATGACATACGTAGGTGGAGCAAGATGATGAAGGGGTGGTGGTATGAATTAGTATAATCGCCACCATTTGAATTGGATGGGCTGGGGGGAAAATAGGAGATGGGCTGAAAACAAGGATATAAAAACATAGTATCCTCATTGTAAGGGATATTTTTTATAAAATTAAATTCTTGTTTTGTTACTTGTTGCTATCAGACTTTCCAAGAGGAACACCATGGAATCAGATCTCTGATTCCATCCCCAATTCGATCATTGTTCTACCTTTCTGAATTGCGGGTCGTCATCGAGATGGCTCTGCCGAAGCACAACGAGAAGCAGAGCAGAGGGAAGGAATTGGTTGTCGTCTTGTCGAGTTGGGGGAAGAAAACTACATCAATTTGGTACCAGAGCCAGACGAGGGAGGTATGAATCCATCACCAAACTTGTATGAATTATCTCAAATTAGACAAGTTTAGGATCATTTGATTATTGCTCTTGTTGAAATTTCTGCTATCAAGGGCTGAGGGGATTGAAAATAGGGGAAATTTGGATAATCGTGAGGGGATTGGGACATTTCACATTAGGGTTCCTCCTGTTGGGTTGGACGTTGATGATCAATGGCAGGGTAAGTGGAGAAATACCCAAAGGGAAGAGCCGGCGAGAATTTCGGGAGGGCGTCATCAATAAGCCACACCTGGAATGGAATTGCCGACCATGTCTTCAGGAGGAAGGTTTCAGCAAGAACTACCCAGATCAAGGGTGGAACCTATTTGTCATAATATTCAGGAGGGGTTTCATCCAGTTGTGCAAATTGAGGATTGCTTGAAGGGATCCAAACTAAGTTTCTCTAAATTCGATGGGGCAAAGGATCCCCTCTCCTGGTTCAGTCGAGCAGAGAAGTTTTTCAAGCTGCACAATGTTAATGAAGCATTGCAAGTTGAACTAGCAAGCTTCCACTTGGAGGACGATGCCCAGATTTAGTTCGATATGCTGCAACAACATCAGGAAATGACTTCTTAGCAGCAGCCGAAGGAGGCCACGAACTTGCAATTTGGACCCTCAGATTATGAGGATTTTTACTGAGATCTCACTCGATTAACTCAGGATTCTTCAGTCCAAGAATACACAGCTCGATTCAATAGATTGGCATCAAGAGCTAGACACATGACAGAACAACAACGAATTAGCAGTTTTACATGCGGTCTTAGTTCCCAACTGAGAATAGAGGTAAAAGCTAGAAAACCTGAAACATTGCTAGATGCTCAGGGATTGACAAGGCATTTAGAGTGTCATATGATTCAGAGGTCATCAGCAGACACCAAACCCAGGAGCAAGAACTATCAATACAACGTGGGATCAACTAGCAAAATAAACAACTATGGGTTGGGCAGGAAGGAAACTAATGGGGTGGTCGACTTACCATATAAGGAGACTACCAATGGGAGGAAATTCAGTGTCCAACAACTTCAAGAAAGGAAGGAAGCGGGACTTTGTTTCAGATGCGATGATAAGTTCTTTCTAGGACACAAATACAAGCGGTTGTTTGTCATTGAGGTGATTCGAGAGGAGGAGGAGTCAAAACAAGAAGACAGTGATCACAAGGGAGATTTAGATGTGCCGACAATCTCGTTGAATGAATTGGCAGGGACATTAACTACCAACACCATGAGATTGTTAAGAAGAGTGAGGGGACATCAAGTGATAGTGCTGATCGACTCGGGGAGTTCACACAACTTTGTGAATGAGAACTTAGTCCAGAAACTAAAATTACCGGTGGAGACAAGTAAAAGGATGAAGGTTCAGATTACTAATGGGGAGAAATTAAATTGTGGTAGCAAGTGTGTTGGCGTCGAGTTAGAGCTTCCGGGGTATAGAACAATGACGAATTTTTTCGCACTACTGTTGGAAGAGATCGATATTATTCTCGGCGTTCAGTGCCTAAAACGTTGGGGTCTATACTTTAGAATTTCGAGTCACTTCCCATGTCTTTTACAGAAAAAGGGAAAACCATAGAGCTGCAGGTCAGCTTGTGTCCCCGAATTAGTTGTGTGGTAAGAAACACTTATGTCGTTCTTTCAAGAAGAGGAAACATGGGTTGTTAATGAGCTTACAGGTGGTGGACGACAGTAGTTCGTAGCAGCTCAAATCATCCCTATCAAGGCTACAAGTTGAACAGCTGGACAGGTTATTGCAAGCATTTGCAACAGTTTTTTCGGTACCCAAGAGTCTACCTCCAAGAAGAACTCAAGATCATCATGTAAATCTGAAAGAAGGAACATCACCACTGACCGTCAAACCATAATGATACCCCTACTTCCAAAAGAATGAGATAAAAAAACAAGTGAAAGACTTACTTGAGGCGGGAATAATTCAACCTACCTCAAGCCCGTACTCAGCTCTGGTACTTTTGGTCAAAAAGAAAGATGGAAGTTGGAGAATGTGTGTAGACTATAGAACTCTCAATAAGGTGACCATTAAGGATAAATTCCTCATTCCAACCATTAATGAACTCCTGGATGAACTACATGGAAGAACATATTTTTCTAAGATGGATTTGAGATCATGATATCATCAAATACGAATGCATGAGGCTGATGTCGAGAAGACAACTTTTTGCACTCATCAGGGACACAATGAATTTAGAGTCATGCCTTTTGGGTTATCGAATGCATCATCTACCTTCCAAGCTTTAATGAATGAGGTATTCGCCCCTTATCTTAAAAAAATTTATATTAGTTTTATTTGACGATATATTCATTTACAACAAAAGCTGGGAAGAGCATCTTCGCCATTTGGAGTTGAGTTTGAAGGCATTACTCTCACATGAACTTCATGCAAGGAAAGATAAGTGCTCTTTTGTTTTATCTCAAATCCAATACTTGGGTCATGTCATTTCTAGAAATGGAGTTAGTGTGGACAAGGATAAGATTTCAGCAATTGAGATGTGGCCAATACCAAAGTTGATCAAAAGTATAAGGGGTTTCTTGGGATTAGCAGGGTATTACAGGAAGTTTATCAAGGGTTTTGCAGTCCTTGCAGCTCCATTATCTGATTTATTGAAAACGGATTCTTACCATTGGGATCAAGTGGCAGAAAACTCTTTCATCAGTTTGAAACGAGCTCTCACAACTGCAACTGGCCTTATTTTGCCTAATTTTACTTTGTCATTTGTGATTGAGTGTGATGCAAGTGGACGAGGCTTAGGGGCTGTTTTAATGCAACACAACCATCCTGTGGCATTCTTCAGTAAAGTTTTAAGTGGGAAAAATTTGTTGTTGTCCACTTACGAAAAGGAGATGTTGGCCTTGATTCTAGTTGTCCAAAAATGGCATCACTACCTTTTGGGAAGGACTTTCATTGTTCAAACTGATCATTCTAGCTTAAAACATCTATGGGATCAGAAAATCCACACACCAGCTCAACAAAGGTGGCTTGTGAAGTTGCTGGGATATGACTTTGTGATTGAGTACAAGCGTGGAAAATAAAATAAGGTGGCTGATTCATTATCGAGACAACTTGAAGGTCAGGAATCTAACACCGCTAGTTCCAAGTCAATGACTTCACTTGCATCAAGCTTAGCAGCGGTGTCAACCCCTGTTCCTAGATGGATGAAGTGAAAAAAACTTATGCTACCAATCAGCAAATATCAAGCCTTAAGCACCAATTTGCAGCCAACAAACTGTGGTCAAATTGGGTGTTACAAGATTTTTTCGGTATAAAAACAGGATTTGCTTGAACTCTCAAATGGATCTCATCCCTACTATATTAAAGGAATTTTATGATGGAACCCATGAGGGTATTCAGAAAATATTGAAGAGATTGAGAGCAGTTTTCTATTGGTCTCGGATGTATAAAGATGTGATGAGTTATTTGCAAAATTGTGAAACTTACCAAAAATTCAAAAGTTCTTCTCAAGCACCAGTAGGGTTGCTACAGCCGTTACCGATACCACAGCAAATTTGGACCTCTATCAGCATGAACTTCATTAGTGGTTTGCCGAGAAGCAATGCAAAAGATGACATTTTCGTGGTTGTGGACCGACTTTCAAAATACAACCATTTTCTTCCTATTAAACACCCTTTCACAGCCCAATCCATTGCAAAATTATTCTTTGATGAAATTTTCAAATTACATAGATGCCAACTTCTATAGTATGTGACCGAAATCCAACTTTCACTAGCTCTTTTTGGAAGGAGCTTTTCAGCTTACAAGGTGTAGCATTCAACTACAGCTCAGCTTACCATCCTCAAACGGATGGCCAAACCGAAGCAATTAACAGGGTGCTTGAACAATATCTGAGGTGTTTTTCAGTTGATCGACCTCACACTTGGATCAAATGGCTGTTGTGGACAGAATTATGTTACAACACCAGCTTCCAAACTACCATATGCATGAGTCCATTCGAAGCAGTGTATAATATGCCTCCCCCAACGTTGTTGTCATACATTCCAGGGACAGCAAAAAAAAAATGAAGTTGATGGCCTTCTTCGTAGCAGAGATCAATTGTTATGGGAATTAAGAAACAATCTAGCAGCAGCCGATGTAGAGATTATAACGCAAGTGCACGTGTCGAATCAAGTATATAAAGTGATAAGAAAGTATCGTCCCACGAGGAATTAGTAATATAAATTCTCAATTACCAAAACTAATTTAATTAATTATACTTAAACGAAAACAAGTTCAAATATTGATTTAATTATAAATTACGACTAAATTAATTTAAAATTATAATATTTAAATGATGAATTGATTTCAAGATGACAATCCTAGGATTTTCAATTTCACTTAGTACTCTATATGATTAAAGTTATAATTTTTACCTATAAATTGCATATTTGAATCATTAACCACGAGAATTAATTATTTATGACATCTCTTAGATTCACCATAAACTTATCACTTGCACCCAACTTCTATATCTCTATGAAATTGCGTATGAAAAATGATACATTAAGTTCTGCCCTTAACAGTTACCAAAAACATTTAAGTATATCTCTATCTCATATGTAAACCACCCAAAATAGATGAACAAATGTTATTTTATTTAATTACAAATCTAATCTTTCTATTTCTAGACAAGATTAAATCTCTAAATCAATTAATAGATGGCCAGTCTAATGATAGTATTAACGAATAGAATATAATAGATGATCCAAAAACGCAATCACATAAATAAAAATTAATAACTTTTATTAATCCATGCACTAAGTTTCATTGAAAATCCTAAAAAAGAATTTACTCCATAAAATATTCAAATAAACCTAAGAAATTCATATGTGATAAGAAAGATATTATTAATTACAAAGAAAAATGAATTAGAATAAAGAAAAACTTTTTGGAGAAAGCTAATTCTTCTTCTGATCCAATTCCTTCGTCGTTCCTCCATGCCTTTTGAGCCGTCTCTTTTGTCGTCTTTTTATTGTTCTCTTTAGATAAAACCCTAATTCACTTTATAAAGGATCCAACCAAAGATTTTAAGTGGGGCCTACCATACAATAATACCCGGATCGCTACAGTAACCGACCGAGTTGAACAGTAACCAGGTTCCACGATGAATTTACCGTAGCAACAATTCCAAAATTCGTTTGTCGCCCGATTTCTCCCCGAATTTGTTCAGGATCGTCTTTTAACTATTGTACCTTGATAGAACAACATTAATTAACACTCTTTACACTAAAATCACAATAATTTCTCACATTATTAATAATAAATAATAGACTCTTAAACTAATAAAACTTAAGTGAAAATAACTCGAAACATAACAAAATTCAACCTAAAATGCAAAGAATAATAACTTTTTTATAGAGTTATTAGCAGGCCAATTGAGAATGAAGCAACACCATGATTTGAGAAGAAGAGACATTCAATTTGAAATAGACCAGCAAGTGTATTTGAAACTTCAGCCTCGCAGACAAAATACATTGCGAAATCAAAAATCCAACAAACTTGCTGCCAAGTTTTATGGTCCATTTCTTATCATCCAACGCATTAGACAAGTTGCTTACAAGCTGAAATTACCTGCTGAATCATAAATCCATGATATTTTCCATGTCTCCCAATTGAAAGCTTCGGTGGTACCTGATGTGCACATTCAAAACTCTTTACCACCTGTAATGCTTGACTGATATGTGTCATTGTATTCATATTTCCAAATTGTAAGGTGTTACCAACCTTGAGGGCAAGGTTGTTTTACGGGGGGAGGTAAATGATATGAATTAGTGTAACCACCACCATTTGAATTGGATGGGCTGGCGGGAGAATAGGAGATGGGCTGAAAGCAGAGATATAAAAATAAAACATCGTCATTGTAAAGGACATCTTTGATAAAATTGAATTCTTGTTTTGTTACTTGTTGTTATCAGTTCTGACTTTCCAAGAGGAACACCATGGAATTAGATCTTTGATTCTATCCCCAATTCGATCATTGCTCTACCTTTCTGAATTGAAGGTCATCATCGAGATGGCCCCGCCGAAGCAGAGCAGAGGGAATGAATTGGTTGTCGAGTTGGGGGAAGAAAACCACATCTGGTGGAGAGGAGAATACTTGATGACTACCCGCCACAGCTGCATCAAGGTGGAGGAAAAAGACCCGGCTCCCCACATTAAACCACCTCCCAGTAAATATTAGACCTATGCAGTTTTCGATCAACACCCTTTACTTCTGTTGCCTGCCCTCCTCCATGGACTCTGGAATCTGGATTACCCACCATACTGCCAGTCATTTTGCTATATTATGTTCTTTTCATTCGAAATAAAAGTGGTAGAAGATCAAGAAAAGACAAGTGAACGTGTATTTGTATTTATGTTGTGTTGTTAGCCTAAATATTCTTAATTATGTTTGAAACTCGTCAGTCCTATACGGCTGTAATAATATCAGTTTTTAATTTCTTGAATAACATTTTTTTTATTTCCTTCAAAAAAACATTAAAAAAATGATAACATTGTGCATTATAAAAATTACGCATTGAATGGTTTTTTTTCTTTATCGTTGTGGTAAACCATCCAAAATTACATGTCTAGTTAAAGTCCATATATAAATTATTTCAACCTCTGTCATAATTTATAGGTTTGACGACTCTTGTAGAATAATATTAAAGATGAATTATGATTCAATTTGTACGTATATAATGACTTGTTTAAATTTAAAGGTGTTCCTTATCCAAGGTTACACATAATATTGCCTCTTCAATCTAAATTGTATTAACTTTAAATCCAAACTAATCAAAGACTAGCACGTGTTGCATTGCGGGTACATTTAAAATTTATTAATTAATTATATATATATATATATATATATATATATCTATCTATCTATCTATTTATATATCTCTTTTTATCTCTCACTCTATCTCTCTATCTATCTCTATCTCTCTCTTTCTATCTATCTATCTATCTTAACGATATACAAAATAATTCTAACAAATATCATTAGTTATTATTTGTAAATAAAATAATGAATATCTATTTAATGTTAATAAAAAGATCTATTTTTAGAATACAGTGGTTACAAACAAATATTAAAATTAATTTAATTTTATATTTAAAATAAATAATAAAATTAATTAAGGAGATATTAATAAATATTTTTAAATTAAAGTAAAATTTTAATAATTAAATATAATTTATCAAATTTTAAGATTTTTATTCAAATAAAATTATATTATTATTTTTCCTATCAATAATAATAATAAATAATAAATAAATAACAATTCTAAATTAAGTATATATGTATTATTAAGTAAGAACTTTGATTCCCATAATATCATTATAAATATATAGGTAAATTTTACCAATTTATTTAAAGTCTTAATTTTCATAAAACTATACTCCTAAAATTTATTAATAATAAATATTAATCATAAACAAAGTGTTTTACTAAAAAAAGAAGAATTTTTTTATGTTGTTAGGTGGTGAAAAAATTGGGCTTAATTACCGGATCATGGGAAAGAATAAAAATTTTCTAAAATATCCTTACACAATACGTTAAAACAAACTCAATCGAAAATATTAAAAAATGGGAAAATATCATAAATAATTAAGTTTTAATATTTTATAATATAAATGATCAAAATTTTAAATTTATATCAACTATAGCCAGATCTTAAATTTTTATTTCATATATAACCAATTCATATATTTAATAATATTTTACTCATAGTATTTATTTTATTAACATAAATACCCATAATATAAATTTAAATTTTCTCAAACATATTTTTTGTGTTTTATACAATGAATGATAGTTTATTTTTAAAAAAAATATTCATAATAAAAATATATTGGATAAAAAAATGTTTTAATTTTTATTAAAATCTGACAATTTCAAATTAAAATTTCAAACATCTAAAAGTGTGTGTGTGTGTGTGTGTGTATATATATATATATATATACACACA
>JAVDBV010087656.1:0-13567 GCA_032619315.1 Piper longum | reverse complement strand
TTCTTTTCTTAGGTTGTGATTAATTATAACCCTGTAAGCCCCTTAATATCTATTTAATTGAATATTTACATAATAAAATAATTACAAAAAAATGAAGATAATTTTTCATATTACGTACTAAATCGAGGAGCAGGTGGCCACCATTCTATTCATTTTGGGAAAATATTATAAATATACATATTTGAAAGTTTTTTTTTAAAAAAATAGACAAATTTATAAAATTATATAAAAAATAGTCATGTTTAAAATTTTCATATAAATTATAATCAAATTTTATTATTTTTTAAAATAATGACAAAAATACCCATAAAATTTATACTTTTTTCCTAACTATATATATATATATATATATATAGTTAGGAAAAAAGTATAAATTTTATGGGTATTTTTGTCATTATTTTAAAAAATAATAAAATTTGATTATAATTTATATGAAAATTTTAAACATGACTATTTTTTATATAATTTTATAAATTTGTCTATTTTTTTAAAAAAAAACTTTCAAATATGTATATTTATAATATTTTCCCAAAATGAATAGAATGGTGGCCACCTGCTCCTCGATTTAGTACGTAATATGAAAAATTATCTTCATTTTTTTGTAATTATTTTATTATGTAAATATTCAATTAAATAGATATTAAGGGGCTTACAGGGTTATAATTAATCACAACCTAAGAAAAGAAAGATCAAGATACCGACGAGAACAAAAAAAAAAAAAAAAGAAGAAGACATCAATGTTATTAACAAGGGGTTAATTAGATTACACCAATAAAGTACACCGATTTGCGTAATCATAATTAGAAAGCAGTCACGTTAAAAGCAGGTATATCAAAGTGGGACCCAGTGATTGAGGAGAGGGACGGAATTACGAAACCATATCCAACTCAAAGAAGAAACTCGTCCAAGTCGACTCGGTGGGCCCAGAACAAAGGCGACACAGCCGTATAAATCTACTAAACTGTGGGCCCCCCTAACGTGAACTTTTTCGTATCTTCCCATCCTTTTCCCGTTCGAGGCAGGTGCCGTCGTACCATGCTGGCCGTTAATTAATTAATTAATTTATTTATTTATTTAATAATATTAAAAATATATGTATATAATAAATAAATAAACTATGTAATGATGCGGCCCCTACACCCACGAACGGCCAGAGAGGGGCTACAATTTTTATTTTTTTTTATCAAATTAAAATAAATTTTATCCGGTATATATATATATATATATATATATATAATTTTAAGGAGAGAGATGACAGGTGATTCTGGGATTATAAAACCACTCATCGCAATCACGGCGAAGCCTAGGACTCCTCCTAAGTTGAAGCCAGTAGGCACAAAACCCAGATTGAGAATACTTGGAAGGGAGACGAGAGTAGGAAGACGACTCAGAGCCGTCTCCACCCACACCTTTCTTCTCTAAGCAGTAGCCCAACTGCTTTTGTATGGTCATGGAGTTCCCTTTGCATGTTGACATGTCCTCCTCTTCTCTTTCTGTTGCTAACACCAATCTCAGGATCAGGCCTCTCTTCCTCACCGGAAGTTGCAAACTTTCTTCTTCTCCCCGGGTATGCTCTCTTCTTCCTTGCCTTGTAGTTTGTGGATGTTTATCTTGTTAAGAGTTATTGCGTGGTCTGGCTTGTGTTTTTATGGTGTTGTTAATAAAAACAATTCCGTCTGGGTAGATTGGCATCTGGAGTTGCTGATGGATTTTTTGATGTTATATGAAGAGACGTGCTTTTTGTGCTCCATTTTTATGTTTTGGAAATTAGTTCTGCATAATGTGAAGGATGATTAATCATATTGGTTCATGTTATTTATTTTAAGTGCACTTGTGTTTTTGAGAGGTTCTTTATTATAATGAGATGTAGAATTCGTTGAATTTGATATGGATGGATTGGCAACTGGGATTTTGCTATGAATTTTTGGTTATAAAGGATATAAGGCCTGGATTCTCTAATATTTAGCAAATTGGAAATGCGTATTCTGAAATTTTGTTAGTTAATTGCGTTGATACATGGTACTCGTTTTGAGCCTGCTGTTTTTGAGTCCAGCCTTAATATGGTTACACTTGTGTTTTAAAGATTTTTTTTAATAACGAGATGAAAGTTTCGTTTAATTCATCTGGTTCCATTGCCAACTGGGAACTGCTAATGAATTTTGATGATATAGGAAGAGATCAGACCCTATTCTTTTTTGAGCACTTTGGAAACGAGTTCTGCATATCCTGATGTTATATTAATTGCATTGATGCTTGTTGCTCATTTTGAGTAAACTGTTGAGTGTTTGTTTCATTATCATATCGGTGGTGATATATCTTCTGAATTTGGACATTTTTTTTTTACTATCATTGATGGGGTTATGTAATCTGGTTGTAGCCTGTAGTGGATTTGTTGTTCAATTTATCTGATTGTAGCCTTCTCACACTAAAATTTTCAATTTTTAATCCAGTCAGTCCTGTGGTGCAAGGTTTCACCTGCAATCAGATTATCGTCCCGTATTACAGCAGCTGCAGGTCAGTTGTCTATTACAACAATGCCATAAGCTGTAGTTGGTCTGTTCTTCCATATACTGCGTCATTTTTTTTGTTACTTATTCCTTTTTCCAATCTCTATGCCTATTAGATTATTCAAAGAGGAGACCAAGGAGGAGTTCTGCCTCCAAGAGTAAAGGTCCCAAGGGCTTCATGCCTAGGGCACCAGTCAGAGCAAGTATTCAAAAGAAAGAAAAACCGAACAATCTGGAGAAAGATGATCCTGATCCTGATTTAAGTAAAAATGTGAGTCCCACGAGTAGCAGTAAGACTGAATTGAGAGTTGACACTGGCAATGAACAGAGCGATTCAGCCTCAAGCTCTGTAATAACTGATCTGAAAATGAAATCTCCACTTGTTGATGATGTTCTTGAGAAAACTGGAAACAAGAGTGATGCTACTGTTTTAGAAGATGAAGATATATCTTTAAGTGGTGGTCGTAAGATTGATGAAGAAAGTTCTACGGTTGAAATCAGTACAGATGTAGCCAAGTTAAATATTGAACGAGTAGTTCCAAAATTTGAAGCACTGCAAAAAGTTGAAGTAGTTGAGGAGTCTATCACGGTGATGAATGTTAAAAAGGAGGAAAATGTAACTGGTTTGACAAAAAAGCTTTTTTCACTGGATGAGAGTAGCAAGACTGAGGAAGATGACTCAGCACTTGAGGGTGATGGTGAGAAATTATCTGAAGGTGATGACATACAAGCATCAGCTATGGGAGGTTCTGGTGTTGGTGAAATGGAGGGAAAATTAATTTCAAAAAGTAATGAGGAGACAACCACCCCCAAGGTTGATGAGGACCCTGCTATGGAAGTTGTCAGTGAGAAACAGTCCATATCAGAAGAGCTTCAAGTTCTTGATGAACAAAATATCAGAATAGAATCCTCGAGCCAGAAGGTCAACATAAATATTACTGAAAAAGTTAGTCTGGAGGGTCAGTTTTCTGTTGCTTTAAATTTTAATGAATGGGATGCATCAGAGGAATCAGAAGTATTGCAGGTAGAAGAATCTTTGTCGGAACTGGAGTATCCAAGTGCTCGTCTTAGTCTTCTTGAAAACCTTGCGAAGGAGAATATTGTTTTAGGAAATAAACTGTTTGTTTATCCTGAGGTGCTAAAACCCGACCAAGAAATTGAAGTATTCCTGAACAGGAGTATCTCAACTTTGAAAAATGAACCAAGTATTCTGGTAATAGGGGCATTTAATGATTGGAGATGGGGGTCTTTCACTGAGAAGCTAGAAAAGACTAATTTTACTGGTGATTGGTGGTCCTGCAAAATTTATGTTCCAATGGAAGCGTACAAGATGGATTTTTTGTTTTTTAATGGGTCAGATCTATATGACAATAATGACTCTAAAGATTATGTGTTACCTGTGGAGGGTGGAATGGATGCAGTTGCTTTTGAAGATTTTTTGCTAGAAGAAAAACGAAGGGAGCTTGAAAGACAAGCAGCTGAGGAATCTGAGAGAGAGAGAAGAGCTGAGAAACAGAGAAGAATTGAAGCAGAGAAAGCAGTAAAGGAGGCAGATAGAGCACAAGCTAAGGCAGATGTAGAAAAAAGACGACAAAATATGCAGAGAATGATGGAAAAGGCAGTAAAATCTGTTGAGAATTTATGTTATATAGCACCCCATGACTTCAAGCCTGAAGATCTTGTCAGGGTGTACTATAACAGGCAGCACAGTCTTCTTGCTCATAGTAGAGAAGTTTGGATTCACGGAGGCTATAACGGCTGGAAGGATGGGTGCTCATTTGTTGGAAAATTTATCAAGACAGACAAAGAAGGTGGTGACTGGATGTGTGCACATGGTATGGAATGCCCGAAAGTGTTTTAGTTGTTGTTTTGGTCATGATTTAACTGTACAAACCGACCACCTGTTTCACATACTTCTTTTTAATAACTGAATGTGTTAACTTAGCCTTCAAATTAGTCTTAGAGTGAAATAGGATATGGTTTAGTTGGCAGACAAGATTTTTGTTGTGCTTGTTGACTAATAAAAGCATAGCCAGGCATCATAGAAAAGTGAATGACCTCACTCAGGAATCTTGTTACTCTTGAGAATTGAATGCACCATGTTGTATAAAGAATATGAAATTTCCTGTAAAAGAAATGCGTATATAATAGTTATATAACATATGGGAGTAGCTGCAGTGTGATTTTGTATTCACAAACTTTGCCAATTGTCTCTTTCTGTTTTGTAGTGATTGTCCCCCATCAGGCTCTTGTCTTGGACTGGGTTTTCGCTGATGGTCCTCCTGAAAGTGCAAGGGTGTATGATAACAATAAATCTCAAGATTTCCATTCCATTGTTCCTCAATCTGTGCCTCTGGAATCATATTGGGCTGATGAAGAGAATGAACTTTTTGAGAAGCTTCAGGATGAAAGAAGACAAAGAGAAGAGGCTTTACATGCAAAAGTAAGTGCTAATTTTGGTACAATTCTTTCTGCAGATATAATCTATTATTTGCTTGGTATTGTGGAGGAATATGACATTATATGAGGCCATGACTACATCCACTAGTTTATGTATGTCATTGAAGAATTTCTGTAATAGTTTAGGTATTGTCCTTGTGGCAGCTGGTAGAGATGGAATGAAATTGATATTGAAAAGTTTGAACTGAAATTTATTTCGAGTTTTATACAACGTTTTTGAATCCGACCATCCCAAGATATCCCTACATTTGTTCCTTTTTTATTTACTGTCTTGTCGAGGTAAGGTGCTAAATATCCTCATTTCTATGCTGTTTTCTCAATTTCAGGCTGAAAAGACAGCAAGGATGAAGGCTGAAACTAAAGAAAGAACTATGAAAGCATTTCTCTTATCTCAAAAGCATATTATCTATACAGAGCCACTGGAAGTCAAAGCAGGAAATACTGTTACTGTTTTTTATAATCCTTTCAACACAGTTTTGAATGGGAAGCCTGAAGTGTGGTTTCGATGCTCATTTAATCACTGGAATCACAGAAATGGCCCTCTGCTACCTCAAACAATGATACCTGCAAAAAATGGCAGCCATCTGAAGACAACTGGTGAGCTTTCTTAATCGACATAAATAATAATTCAATGGCCAATTTAATTTGCTTTTTATGCTGGTGTATTCTTAATAATTATACTGTGAAGTGCAGCTTTTGGTTACTTGTCATAGACGGATTTTGGGTGCTGAGTGGAGAATGAAATTGTAATACCTTTCAATGTCTACTCTCTGTGTCTGTGACGGATGTAGGGGGGGGGTTGTGTGGGGGTGTTGCGGGTGGGGGGAGGGATAAACTAATCTAGTTGTTATGCCTGGATGTTCAAGTACCCAGTGATTTCACTTGAGAAATGTCTAAATGGGTGTACTTACATTATTGGTGACAGTATGTCAAATGGCTTACTAGTGACAGTGAGTCAAATGGCCTGTAAAGTGGAACCATAAATGCCCTAGGGAGTTGTAATATGGATGCTGCTAGTGGTTTTATCTATCAATGTTTTTTTTTGTAACACTACTTCTGCTAAATGTGCTTACTTGCTTACAGTTAAAGTTCCATTGGATGCATACATGATGGATTTTGTTTTCTCCGAGAAGGAGGATGGAGGCATATTTGACAACAAGAATGGTATGGACTACCATATTCCTGTAGTTGGTGGAATTACTAAGGAACCTCCAATGCAAATTGTGCATATAGCAATTGAAATGGCGCCAATAGCAAAGGTACAAAATACATATGAATGGCTTGTTTGTTGATTTGTGAATTCACTACAAAATGGATGCTTGCCATATCTAATCGACAATAAGACATTCTGGAAGTGCATGTCGAATGATGTTGCCCATGTTTGAACCATCTCACACGATGTTCACAAATCGTCTACTCAGTTCATACCACTTCCAATTGATTTCTTTTAACACCATTGGGCACTCAATCCATTACTTCTTGCCACTTGCCATTTCAAGTTTTTAACTATGCTAATGCGAGTGCTTTGTAGTTGATATCTTACATTGCCAAGAAAAGCAGATGGCCATGAAAAATTTGTCATTTCTTATCACTTGTATTTGAAAAACTAGTTTTCCTTTTAAATAAAATATTTGTTTTCTTTTAGTGTCAAATGTTATTTTTTCCATTTTGTAATTTTGATTTTCACATCAGGTGGGAGGTCTTGGCGATGTAGTTGCAAGTCTATCGCGAGCTGTCCAAGACCTGGGTCATAATGTCGATATTATTCTTCCCAAATATGACTGTCTGAATGCTAGCCATGTAAGCATTCTATTCTTTTGGATGTACAATTTTATTATATGATTTCCATGTGGTCGTTATAAATGAATGTGAAAGTACTGGTTTTGGTGATTCATAATATAATTCTCCTAAGACTATTGTCCTAATCTTTGTCTCTGTCAGCTAGAAAAAAATTAACACAGAGAAGACTAATTATATCAATGTATTGTTGCTAATTTAGGTGAAAGATTTACATTTCCTTAGAACCTATTCGTGGGGTGGCACTGAAATTAAAGTTTGGCACGGAAAGGTGGAGGGTCTTTCAGTTCATTTCTTGGAACCTCAGAATGGGTAACCCTTTTTTCCCCAATCTTTGGTGCTATCATTTTTTTTATCATTTGTTGGCTTGGCTGTTTTACTAGACTTTCTTTTCTTCATAGTCGGTGCAATTTTTTAATTAAAAATTTTATTGCCTATGGAAATTTATTAGTTGTACACTGCTCTTATAAGATTGCCTTGGCTGTTATGCTAAAAACGTTATATCATGTACAGCTTGTTTTCGGTTGGATGCATATATGGAAGGGGCAACGATGGAGAAAGATTTGGCTTCTTTTGTCATGCTGCTCTAGAGTATCTTCTTCAAAGTGGATCTCATCCAGTAAGTTTTATGACTAAATTCTTTTACTGCTTGCTGCCTGTAAGCATTAAATGTTCTTAAATGTTTTTTAAAACCTTTGTTTTGTTTTGTTTGTGAAATATTTTCTGAAAATCGTCTTACCTAGTTTTTTTTTTTTTTTGTATTGTGAGCTTGTAGCTGGTATCTTGGACACCGTAGTTTTTGCCCTTGGATGCATATAATTATTAGTGAAAAGTTTTTTTTTTTGGGGTCATTTAATCTAACGATTTCATTAGCGGTGTCGTCCTCACCAACATTAGATAATCTTTACCATTTTATGAACTTGATATATTGATCATAGGTGCAGATCAATCTCTCGGGAAATTAACATATGAATCATTTGTTCTACTTCTTAATTTGGACATAATATGTTCATACTGAACATGGTTTTATTTTAGAGTCTTCCCACCAGTGACTGTATCTGATGGCTTCTGTTGACGTGAGCAGGATATTATACATTGTCATGACTGGTCTAGTGCACCTGTTGCATGGTTATACAAGGATCACTACCAGCATTATGGCCTTACTAACGCTCGGGTCGTGTTCACAATCCACAATCTTGAATATGGTGCCCAACTCATTGGAAAAGCTATGGCATACACAGATAAAGCTACAACGGTTAGTCAATGGGACAATGTTCTGTTTGTGTAATTGTGTTAAGATACAACAATTATTCAGTGAAAATCGGCTATGTTTTGTGTAATTGAACTGTGTTGCAACCAAATGAAAATGAGAAGTTATGCCATCTAATAATTGTTCTTGTTTCCTCAGCTGTAGATGTAAATTTTTGAGGAAATATAAGCTAGTGCTTCTGAACTTTAATGAAATCAGATTCTGCAATTGATATTACATCCACTGTCTTTTCTTCTTCCAGGTTTCCCCCAATTATTCCAAAGAGGTGTCCGGGCATCCATCCATTGCTCCCCATTTGCACAAGTTCCATGGAATTTTAAATGGCATTGATCCTGATATCTGGGACCCCTTCAATGACAAGTTCATTCCTGTGAGTGTTACTTTAAGCCTGAATATAAAAAACAAATAATTTCATTCTGTGTTTTCCACTTCTTTCAATAATTTGTAGATAGCCTTTCTTTGGTATGTAAAAGATGGAACTTGAATCCACTGAGGCCTTGTTTAAACTAATGAGCCATCTTATAATTGATGTTTTTCATTCTATTCTCCACTTTTTTTAATCTTATGATGGATCTTGAATCCACTTTTTTTTTCCTATATTTTTCTGCATTATTAATTCTCAGAGTCCCTGATACTAGTAATGTTATCTATAAGATACATTTTTCAGGCACAATGCCTTGCCTGCATCTTCCTTTGAACAAGGTTTTTTTTTTGGAAAATAAAATTGTGATTGTTCCTCGCAGTGACTGTAGTAGAGCCAGTCCTTAACTGTGGCGCATACTTTTCTATTTTATTATGGGTTTTTCTGTGATTTTTTTTCTGTTGATTAAAAAAACAATTTTTCCAATAGATGGAAACTGACTGTAATTTTGCTGGAATCTATGCACAGGTACCATACACCTCCGAGAATGAAACAGAAGGCAAAAGGGCTGCTAAAGAAGCTTTACAGCAGAAGCTCGGATTGCAAAGAACTGATAATCCCTTGGTTGGAATTATCACTCGGTTGACTCATCAGAAGGGAATTCACCTTATTAAGCATGCTATAAACAGAACATTGGAATGGAAAGGACAGGTTACTTTTTAGCTGCCTGGAATAATAATGGATTGAGTTAATTAAGCTTGTATTTTGTGATAGTTTCTCATTGTTTATGATTGAGTGCAGGTTGTATTGCTTGGTACGGCACCTGATCCTCGTATACAAGATGATTTTGTTAATTTATCTAATCAGTTACACTCTTCACACCATGGTCGTGTCCGCCTTTGCCTAACTTATGATGAACCTCTTTCACACTTGGTAAGATAAAGGGTCAAGTGACATCATGAACTGAAAAAAAAAAAATTAGATTTTTTTAATTGTTTTGGGAATCGTATTGGGTACTCAATGTTTTCTTCATGTCTGTTTTTCTAGATATATGCTGGTGCAGATTTTATTATAGTTCCTTCAATGTTTGAACCTTGTGGACTAACCCAGCTAACAGCTATGAGATATGGCTCCATTCCTGTGGTTCGTAAGACAGGAGGTATACATCTTACTCTTTTTTTTTCGTTTTTCTTTTTGTGAATTGGTGCATCGGTTAATTTTTTATGATTAAATCCTAAAGCTGCTGATTCTTTAAGTAACTCGTTTCTCTGCATCGGAAAGCATAAGTCCATATCTTCCCTATTGAACAGAGGATTCTTCCAAACTCAAAATTAAATGTGTTAGCATAGAGAAAATTTGGTGATCGCAGATGCTAATCTATTATTAGAAAATAGTTTCACCTCTGTAGCATGCATATGCGATGTACTTGGATAAACGGCCGTATCCATATCAAGGACATTGACAAACTCTTTGATCATTATCCTGTATTTGCTGTCATTTTAACTCTGTACTTCTATATGGCAACTTCTTCATTTGAAATTACATGGCTCTTAGATTAAGATCCATGTCCCCTGACCTTTTTTTTAGATAAGGTGGACTATAAAATACTTAATTTTGCAACCCAGAAATGGCAAATCTCAACTGCAATGCTTCTTTTGACAGGCCTGTATGAAACCGTATTTGATGTTGATCATGATAGGGAGAGAGCTCAGTCTTTTGGAATTGAACCCAATGGATTTAGTTTTGAAGGAGCTGATACAGCAGGAGTTGACTATGCACTTAACAGGTTTGATATCTTATACTCCTACATATTGTGTATGTAATGTTTTGTGCTCTTCTTGATTATTAGCCCAAGCTCCTGATATCCGAATTGGATGGAAGCCTAAGTATATACTTTGCTCAAATGCATAATATAGGACATTAATTTACCAGGATAAGATAAATCTATTTCATGCGCGCAGTAACTGTTATCAGTTAAACCTTCTTGGAGCTTGTATGATAATAACCATGCCAAACCACATCTGACATTGCATCAGATGTTTGTTCAAGATGAAAACAATTTTTGAGGTTAAGTTCTGGTGACCAATATATTTTATATTTTCTCAGAGCTATCTCTGCATGGTACAATGACCGGGAGTGGTTCAACTCGCTGTGCAAGCGAGTAATGGAGCAGGACTGGTCTTGGAACAGGCCTGCACTTGATTACATGGAGCTCTACTATTCAGCTCGAAGGTGAAGCCAGTGATCAAATTGACGTCACCATGGATGCTACTATTCCACATTGGTTTGTACATAGAAGTAAATCTGGTATCTTAGATCCAAATTTTGTTCAACATTTGTTCCCCCTGCAGATTGTCGATAAAATCGTGGGTAGCCATGAAAGTCTCTGCATCTACACCTTATATTGAACTCTCTGCATCTACCAACCTTGATATCTGATGATGGGTTGGGAGCCATTTTCCATTACGTACTC
Source organism: Piper longum (assembly GCA_032619315.1). NCBI lineage: Eukaryota > Viridiplantae > Streptophyta > Magnoliopsida > Piperales > Piperaceae > Piper > Piper longum. The sequence goes on along the minus strand of JAVDBV010087656.1, from coordinate 2,699 downwards.
AATAATTATCTCTTTATCTGTTTTTCAAGCTGTAATAAAAACGCTCTGCTATCAATATGGTGATCAAATGTGAATATTAACATGGCAGGAAGAGTTGAGTTTTTTATGACTTTACTGCAGTAATTTCTGTGTTACATTGAGCAAAGGTAGATTTTAAATTTTACATATAAACATTAATATTGGGCATTGAATTCAACCCCGGAATTGACGTGAACAAGCTGCCTGCATCACCACCTGCATTTGTGAGACCTGATGGGTGGTTGGTTGACTACTCCATCCATTTTGTTGAGCACTTACATCCATTTAATGATACAATTACCTCAAGCTGCCAATTACTGTTAACATCAACACTAACTATCCTAACTATCCCATACCATAATTTTCAACCAAATATACTGCGTACCCACCCACCTCTAATCCAGTATGTATGCCTTTGACATTGACTTTTTTCTGGTAGCTCAGGTTGAGCCCCGAATGTATAAAAAAGCCAAAGAAAAAAACCCTTAAGGGGTTAGATTTTTAAAATAGAAATTACAAAGTGGTGATATGACAAAATAATATGAATAATATTCAAGCCCATGTCCGTATAAAATCAATAAACACACGACCACGTCCAAGCAAAACCTGATCCGGACAATTAATGAGGACCGTCCGGGAAGGGAGGAGCCGTAGTTCACGCACGTGAAATTGATTAAGCTGCGCGGCGGCGCTTACGTGGCAAACTGAAATGACTATAATGCCCAAAATTGTCTCCCTTGCTATAAGGGCTAATATGTAATTTCGTCTCTGGATTGACGACTAATGAGCCGACACGCGTTGATCGATTGTTGGCTCCTTTTTCCAACCATAAAACCCGGTCCAAACCAAGAGCGGTTCAACCGCCCGGGACGGCGCGGCCGGCCCCCCACTCCCCTCATATTTCCACCAAACGCCAACCGATAATAACCCACTTGATGTCTCTGTAATATTTTTAACTCATATTTTTTTTTTAATTCCATCTCTTACACATTGATGTTTTGATTGTACTGCTATCTAGATTTGACTTTGGCTAACTGATATGTGAGAATTGAGCAATTTTTAGATGTAACAAGGATCTGGGTTTTTTATGTGTGCTATTGTTTTTATCGTTGATTTGATGGAAAAAGCATAGGATGGCAATTTTTTGTCCACGTACGTACGAAAAGAAATGCCCATAATTTACATTACCATTTTTTCTATTTGTGTTGCCATTGGCGACAAGACGGGGGATACCTGTATATAATTATTAAGTACAATTTATCTAGGAAATATTATTAGTTAGATTTAATTAATAAATATGGGACAAGGAAAAATCATGGAGTACGTGAACATTTTATCCACGCACAAGGAACGACCATAACCACACAAAATATTTCATGTATAAATAATATTATCATTCTTTAGTTTATTATTTACAAACAATTAATCTTAAGTGAGCTTTAGTTAGCTACTAGTGAAGAGGTGAAATGGCACGTCGAATCGTCAACCTTGTGGCCAATTAACACCCGTAGCAAATCATGCGCTCATGTTTTGATTATTTTTTTTCAACTACGATATTCTTATGGTTATATTTTGATTATTATAACAAAAAATTCACCGACCCCCTCGCTACCACATCTACGTGTCGGTTTCCTAGTATGTTTATGGGATGGGTTGACTCGGCTAAATTAATATTCGAGTTAATTTAAATATAATTTAAAATTAAGACATCACAATTTTGATATAAACTTACTATATAAAATGATATAGTCATCAAAATTTTATATTTTCACTAAATTTAGTTATCATGTACTTTTTTATTATTTTAATCAAATTTATTTAAGGAAAAATTACTGTACATAATTAAAATCTGATTTTGTATATATAAAATATAAAGCTTTAAATCAAATAGAATCAAAATGGGCAAGTTTAAACCCTGACTTTAAATTGAGCTCTATAATTTTTTTTTTTGAGTCAAACACTAAGTCAAATTAAACTCCTACAATCTTATAAAGTGATGCTCATTAAATGAGTCATTTAAATTGTTAACTCAAACTTAACTCATTTGATTTCGAATTTGAATTCCGCCAAATTGGTATGAATTTGAAGTAGCTTAAATTCATATTTACTAATGCTCTTCTTTCGCATAATTCATACAAAAATTTTATTTTTAATTAAAATATTTGAAGTTTTACATAATTATGCATAAAGATATTTCAATCAAGTCTACTTTTATTTAAAATTATTATCCTATCATAATATTTTATAATTTAACTAAAATTATATGAAAATTTTAATATAAATATGCCCAAAATTCGTATTATTTATAAAAAATATCGGATTTTAAATTGAGTCAAGTAATTACACACCTAAATCCTGCTTATTTACTATCGAATCGAAATTCGAATGGAGAACTTTTTCGATCCAAGTACCAAACCGAGCCGAGTTTATTGAACCGTGGTGACTTAGTCACCTTGTGACTATACGTCTTTTCTAAACTTGATACTTGACAGAGTTTGGTTTGTTTCGGTTCAACCCGATCAATAGAACAGTGGGTCCCTCATGAACCGCGTGCCACGTGCCACATGAGTCGGACAACAATAATGAGGCCGCCACCACGCCCACGGCGAAAGGCCGCCGCCCCGGTGCAGTCAATCCGTCGTTGACCACTTTCCCTCGCCCCACCCCTTATATATATATAC
>JAVDBV010087654.1:0-23433 GCA_032619315.1 Piper longum | reverse complement strand
TCCGGCGAGTTCCTTCCCGGCCAACTTTCTAACCAGGCAAGCTTTGCCCCCCCACTTCCCGCTGCCTCCATTTACCATGTCGGTGCCTTGCAAGTGAATTGTTGTTGTGTTTTTAATAAGGCGAATTGTTGAATTGGCTAGATCACGCGGGGGAGTTGAATTTATGGAAGTTTAGCTTATGTATGTATACAATTCCATTCCTATTCATCTTGAATTGAATTATTTTTAGGTGACTTACTACTTAGCTCAAGTCGGGCATCTAATAGTTTGAGCTTATCATTTCCTTTTGAACATCCTGCATTATTACACTTGTGGAAGATTGCCTTATTAATAGTTCCTTTTTTTTTTTTACTGACTAAATGGAATTCTTTATTGTATTGGGTTATTCACTTAGTCTTCACATTTCTACACTCGCAATTTTCTCTCACTCGTTGCACACATGTAATTTGTGTCATTCGTGAAATGCAAACACTGCAAATACACGACTACGTTTGACGGAAAAATGCATATTTGGAGCTACCACTATATTGCCAATTTACAATCAATCAATGTTGCTCTTTCAACCCGTCTTGGAACATGTAATAGAAAAAAGGCTGTACTTTAACTAATTGTGCTGTCCTAAAAATCTTCTGTTGGAGAGATTAACCATTCTGGTGGACATCTGGCTTTTTTGTCAAAATTATTTTCAGGGTGTAAGCTGATAAAAGTGATGTGAAACAGGTAGGCATCTGAAGAAATGATAGTGTTGTTGAGCTTACTGGTGAAATAAGTCAACTATGGCTGTCCTTAGTCCAGAAAATGCTGTAGTCTCTTTAATCTTTTCAACTTCCACCATGTCAATCTCCAACCATTATCCATTTTGTGCAGGATTGTCTTCTCCCCCTTTGGCTCTTCCTGTGCTAGGCAAGTAGGACAGGGTTTGATTCGAGCCAGCCATATATTGATGATGCTTAAATACACTTGTATCAATTAACTTTGTTAGTGGGGCCAAATTCTTGCTTTACGTAAGAACCTTTGCTTGTATACCCCAATGGTGTCTTTTGCAATTGATGGAAGCCTTGTCTATGTTTTCATCCGGCCTGAGGATCTACTGTCATGGAGCTAGAAACTGTCTTGGTAGGATAAAGGCTTCCTAAAAGAATTGAATTTGACTCTGCCAGGTTTCTCTGCACTGACAGTGTGCAGTGAGAAGTATGATGAGTCACACATTCTCAAGTTTTTGAAGTGTTTTTGCTGGTTTTGTTATTTTCTGATGAAAGATTAGATTGCACAAGTTTTTTACATTCCTTGCGTTAAGTTTCCACACTGCCACATAATATCTCTTGGAAAATGTAGGAATTTTCAAGTTGTGCATCAGTTTGCATTTGAGAATAAAGTGGACTAAGTCATAAATTTGGGAAACAATGAATTCAGATATTTGGTTTGACATTGATGGCTTTTCTTCAGATTTAGTTGTCTCTTACTCCTAATAATTTTTAAGTAAGTCAATATTTGTGTGTTTTTTTTTGGAATGTTTAGGTGGTTTTCTGTTCATTCATTTGTAATCGGATGCAGTAATAAATCAAAATGCAATTCGGGAAGAAATCAATAATGGAAGTCAAACGAATTGACAACCTAAGCGATGGAAAGGATGATGGACTTATGCGGGAGACATGGCTACTTGATGAAGCTGGCTTTGGTAAATCAAGGTTTCCGAAGACAGGCAATGACACTGATGCCTCATTTTCAAACAATAGAGAACTGGATTTGTGGTCACTTTGTGAACTAGAGCCCAAAAAATCTAGGTTTCCTTGTTGTTTAGTTTGGACTCCACTCCCTGTAGTCTCATGGCTTGCGCCTTTCATTGGTCATGTTGGCATCGGTCGGGAGGATGGAACAATCCTTGATTTTTCGGGTTCAAATTTTGTGAATATTGATGATTTTGCATTTGGTTCAGTTGCCAGATACCTTGAACTCGACAGGAAGAAGGTAACATCTCTCTTTTTTTTTAAATGTTAGTTTAGGAAGGAATAGGTAGCTTCTTGAAGAAGGATATTCATTTTTCCTTTTCTTTTTAGGTTATTTTTCTTAGTTCGAGAAGTTATTTAGGATTTATGTGTCTTTGTAGTGTTGGCCAAAAATATAGGTTATTGTGAGCTTGAGAAGAAATTAGGGTTGCATGAATTCCATTACCATAGCAAATGTGTTAAATTTGATAGTCCGTGTTGGTTGTATTCTATGCGGGCAGTAGAAGTCTCATTAACTTCTGTGATAAACTGAGAATATAGTATATTTTGTTCTTTTTTGAAAGCTTCATGGACACCTTTGTTTGACACTGATCTACGCTTTGTTTTGTTGATTAACATGGACCAGTGCTGCTTTCCTCCCAATCTTGCTGCTCACACTTGCAGTCATGGGTACAGACATGCTGAAAGTGGCTCTGCTATCACTTGGGATGATGCATTACATTTGTGCATGCGTCATTTCCAGCACAAGTCCTACAACCTTTTTACTTGTAACTGTCATTCATTTGTAACCAGTTGTCTAAACAGGCTAGCATATGGTGGATCCATAGAGTGGAATATAGTTACTGTAGGAGCCCTCGTACTATTCAATGGCCGATGGATCAGCATCACTGCTGCCGTCAAATCCTTCCTTCCATTCGTGACTGTGCTTTGCTTGGGAATTTGGATAGCTGGGTTAGCATTTCTTGCCGGTCTTGTATTTTTCTGTGTGCTACTCCTTGCGTGGTTTCTCTTGGCCACGTACTGTACCAAAGGTTTGATTGAAATGTAAATAAACTGGTTGATGCGTGATCTGTGACCCTTGTAGACAAGCTTACAAGAGATTTCTATCAAAGCATAAGTGGCACATTTTGCTGCAATGCTCCATTAACATTTTTTAAGAGAAGGCTTTTTGGGTTTTAAAGAAAAAATTTAAGAATTAGATAAGAGGAGGCAGACATTTTCCACAGGTTGGAATGATAAATGGAAGCCGAGGCTATATTTGGTAAATTGAGATGAGGCAAATATAGCTTTGTAGGCTTGAAGCTCAAAGATTGCAGGCTCTGGCACTAATATTTTTTGAGTTATCTCTCAGCCCCCAAAGAACCAGCAGGTATGTGATTTTTTTATTCTTTCCACAGCATAAGTATGTGCTTATTTATGCGGTGATTATGTTGCTGTTAGCGTATTACTAGGAACTGGTATTATTGATCATAGCTGCCTTAATCGTGAACATGTTGGCAAAACTAGATGGCTTATAAGGCAAGGTGTGAGCATTTTTAACAGAGTTAGAGATGCCTATAATACTTTAACTTATCTTAAACCTTGACATACTTTAATCTTTTTTTTCAAGTGTTTTAGGCTTTTTGGTAGTTATTAACCACCACACCAAGGGAAGAGCATAATACTAAATCTGAAAAACGTTATCATAGGTAACTTTTTTTCTTATAAACGTTTTGCTTGAGCGAATCACGGGAGAGTCTCAAAAGTCAAAGGAACTTCGTCAACTCCACTGCAACCTTTCTCAAGTGAGTGAAATTGTGTCAAAATTCTGTGTAATCCAAAGTTCTGCTACTATTTTCATGACTTGAAGGCTGGAATTGTAAATCCTTGCCAATGGGTTAGGATATCCAAATGTATAAATACTAAACCTGATTTACCAATGAGGAACATTAAAAATAAAAAAACGTTCTTCTCTTTTCTTTCAGAGCTCCAGGATTCCAAATCTTGTCAAGTCAAACAGGGAGATTTCTTATTTGAAATCTTCCACAACCTTTGGTGCTTTTCTCAATTCCGCAGCTCGTACTATTATTGCCTTTATATATTTTTAGGTATTTTATTTCAAGGTTAGAATCAAACCGGAAACACAGCTGACTGTAATTTGTCTTTGTCAACTGGATGCTACAATCGATTGTATCATGAAAGGCAGACAAATGCGAGGCAACTTGTGTTCTCTCCCAGTGATTTTGCTTGGCACTAACAAGTATGTAGAGCAACGTTTTCAACCGTCTGTGCTTGAATTTCTTTACATGCGGATGGACTTTGTCCAAGTGTCTTGGAATAATGGGAACACAGCTTCGTGGGATGTTTCCGAGATGGGCAAAATGGCCGTTTGATCGGTTGGGCATATGCTTTCAATTGATATATTTTCATCACTCAAATCAGAATAATTTGATTTTATCTGCCACCCAGAATCGGTTAATAATCCTTTTTATCACAAAACGGGGGATGTAAAACCTGTATAATCAACGTTTCTCACTAACACTTCTATTCATTGGCCATAGTTTGCTAAGCATCTTCTTAGGTGTCGTAGGAATGGAGTCTAAAAACTTGGGTTTGGCAGCTTTTCCATCTCCATCTTGGTTAATGATGTCTTCATCCATGTCTTCCACCAGCTTAGTCTTCAAAGATGGAACCTTGGGTTTGGGGGACTTGAGACCGGGGATGCTCCACTCTTCCTCCATGGAGGTCTTCACCACCTTGGCGCCGGCAACATTTTGTGCGGCGAGGAGGGCTTTGAGGTTCTTCGGCTCCTTCGGTCCTCCTATAAGAGAATAATACTACGTTAAAGACAGATTCCGATTTTATATATCAATGGAAATAATATAGGAATAAAGGATTGTTATTTTATGTATACCTCCGGCCATGGCCGACCGTGCATGCTCGAAGAAGAGAACTTGCACCAACACTCTTAGGGGGAGGAGTTCGTTTTGGGCTGCATGAATGCAAGCTTCCATGGATAGCTTCTTGCAATCCAAGATTCTGCACAGTTGCTTCCTTTCGTTCTTGCTGAGATTTGGGTGAGCCTGCATTGATCAGATTGGGATACATAAAGATCGGTTAGGGCCGGGAGAGACAAGAAGGAATTAAAACTATTGAATTTGAATTTGAGCATAGGCTTCAAGTCAATTTACAAGAAAGTATATGGGAAGTATGTCGATTAATTTTTTTTGGATCTTGAGACAGAAGAAAAAATTGGAAATCGGAACTTTCAGCTAGCCCAGCCCCACGGGAAAATCTTTGTGTAAGATAACTTTTTTCTTTTAAATATAAGAGAAGTTCAAACAATTTTTATTTAAGGCAGTCCTCGAACATCTAAGCCACACACTCACAATACTAATCCAAAATTATCAAATTTGGAGTTTATTAAATATTCCCAATCTCAAACTTGAATTTTTTTTTTATGCGCGGGCGGATGGTGCACGCATAGGGAACGGTGCACATTAAAAATATTTGTCAATTTTTTTAAAAAAAATGGCGGTAAGGGCGAGGAGGAGAGGTCAAACCTTGAGATAGACGTCGACGGCCCCGTAAAGATCATCGTGCTCCGGCCTTGCAAACTCCGGCACGGCCCCGGCGAACGCCACCACCTTCTCCACCTTCAATTTCTCGTCCCTCGCTACCTCTCCCAAGTACCCATCCACTAGCTTCGCCACCTTGAGCGTTGCACTGTGCGACGCCGCCGCCGCCGCCAACGACCTCCGCCCCTCCAACATCTCCACGCCAACGTCCTCTGCCGACCTCGACCGCCTCCGTCGCTCCTCCTCCGACCTATCCCCCGGCGGGGTCTGCCCCTGCATCACCATGAACTTTTCCACCATGAACAAGACAATGTCCACGTCGTAGAGTGGACTGTCGCCGGAGGCGTCGGAGGTGGGGATGAGAAGGTCACCGGCGGTGGCCTCGTCCAACTGGAGGCCGGCCCTTTTGGCCAGCTCTGTTTTGGAGGAAGAAGAAGCGTTCAAAATGGCGGCGGATTTGAGGAGCTTGAGCAAGAAACTGCATGGAACAGAGCTCTTCTCGGTTGGGAGCAAGGTGATGATCGATTCGAGGATCAATCTGTGCTTGAAGGCTGCTTCCAAGCATGGCTCTTCGACGTTCCTACCTTCTTTTGTCGTGTTGGGCAGCCACCGGCGGGCGTAGACCTTCAACGCCTTGCTGATGAGGCCAGCCGGTACGAGGCCGGCGGCCTTGATCGCCGACATGACCAGCCAGTAATGGTCGGTGCCGAGCTCGGCGATGTCCACTCCCCACCATCCTCGGCTACTCGCAGGTGGCTTGGCCTGGTCGGCGGTCACCTTTTCGGCGACAGCGGCGATGCACTGGCCTGTGATGCCTAGCTCCTCCGACATCGAAGAGAAGGCCTTTGTGCTCTGCAACGCGATGATGGAGTCCTTCCACCCGCGGAGAACGCATGTAGTGAGGAAGGCGTCGAGTTTACCGACGAGGTTCCCCTTCTCTACCTCCTCCGTCATCTCCAGGTACTCGGCGGCGCAGCGGACGGCGACAATATTATACGGGGAGACGGTGATGGTGATGCCGTAGCAAAACTTGACGCATGCTTCCAGAGCTTCCATGCCGCCGGGGAAGTTCGGCAACCTAATGACATCGCCGGCACCGGCACCGGAGCAGAGCTTTTGAAGTCGACCACATTTTAAAAGCAAGGGGAACTGTCAATACAGCCAATTAGACCATCATTTACAATTTCATGCATTTTTGCTTGGGAATTCAGAAATCAAGTTTGTTTTTATTTTTCATACCTTGTGGAGAAGAATCTTGCTACCCTTCACTTGGATTGTGAGATCGGTTGAGACTTCCGATGAAACACATCTGCAATTCATCAACAAGATACTTAGAATATAGCTCTGGTTTTGAGAAGAAGATGTTTCCTTTTAATTGTGTACATCATCTGACCTCACTGCTTCGGTGGTGTAGAAGGTGTCCGGCCGGTGCCCAAGTTTCATAAACTTCATCTCCTTGCCAGTAATATGGAGATGGAAATCTATGTGTACCGGATAGTAATCATTTCTTCCGATTGCAAGAGGGACATGAGCACCTGCAACAATCAATGGAAAGCAAAATGAACAATATTGGAGATCATGCATCTCTAATCCCTTAATTGCCCAGTTGATAGGTCATCGTTCACTTCTTGGTAGCTTAAAAAAATGAGATCACACCATGACAAGACCAATAATGCAATCAGAACAAACTCAAGAAATTGGATTGCTTTCCACCTCAATCTACTATTTTAATCAATTCACAATGTGAATGACCTCTTATCTGTGAGGAATGATAATAGAGAATTGCAGTGTAGTAGATGGAAAAGAGTCTGCTGCATACTTGGCCTCTTTATACAATAGTATTGGCACTTTGACAGTTTTTCTTTACATCAACCGACAATCTAGTAAACAAAAGATTGGTTGATTTAAAAACCGAATAACAATCCAATACTCACGGTGAAAGATTGGCTTAGTCACAAAGGGATGATTGATTTCAATCTAGTTGTCTGCTACGAGGGGCACCATGTTGGAGGAGGCTCCTAGGTACATAAGTTAATGAGGGGGGCGCGGGCTCAATCTGAGGTCCTCTTCCTCCATGAAAAAGCTAAGATTGGATGCCAGTGGGGAGAGATGGGATCAAGTCCACACGTGAGGCTTGTTTGATTGAATTATGAGGACGAGGGTGGAGCCAGTGGAGGTTGGAGAAGGGTTGGTGTTGAGGGAGAAGCATCTGTAGCGGTCACTGTCCTTGCCGGCCAAACGGGGTGCCACCCGACAAGGGCCCCTTCCTCCCGCTTCCATCTCTTCCAAATATTATTACAGAAAATTTTTTGACACGCCAAGTTCTTAAATTTGAAAAATTGCGTTACCTAGACACAAATATTTCATCTTCTTGTAATTTAAACCTGACTTAGATAAAAGTGGGTAGGAATAACCGGTACGGTAATTATCCGTGTATTACTTGTTGCAATCAAACGAAGCGTAGCTAAAAGCTTTTCCTAATAAATACGATTGCCCACCGCAACTACTACCCGCCTTTGATGAAACCAATCCATACCCACTCATATGTTTATGATCTATCACTTTTGCTCTTGTCTAATATAATATATCCTGTCCCCTTAAGCCGGCTTGGTCTTTAAATGATGAAGAAGGTGTTGCTTCTATGAGGAATTATTTGCTAGTGTAGGCCATCCTAATCATACCATGTGAGATGAGCTTCAATAACTTACAGTATTATCCCCTTCCCTTTTCATTTTTCTTCTCCTTTTGTATAATATATACATAGGAAATGCCACATTGTTCTAAAGATCAATGTTGATGATACAAGGATTAAATTTTTTAGAAGCAAAGGTTGAGAAGAAACTACCAAGAATACCAACTGTCCATCATGAGTACCTTCTTAGAAGTTATCACAAAACCTTGATAAGCTGCACAATTGGCTGCAAGATATGTTGTTAAGAAATGATTGACATATAGTCTTTAACATTTTTGTTTTGTCATTGTAAGATTCACAAATTGTAGGCTGGTCATACTATAGCACGCATAATACCTCAACCATAAATGACCATGAGAAAGAACAAATTGTGAAGTTAAGTGTGAACATTTTATTAAAAACAAGTTACCACTTTTACTAAAATGTTCATATTTTCTTCATAGCTTATACCATGTATATGAATCTATTTCTATGTTCTGATGAAGATTTACATCCTGCAAATTTGGTAATTGGTTTGATTTAGCTAATTGTTTGAAAGCTATTGTTGGTCTTCTTTAAAGTTTTTAGGTGACCTTGGTTCTAAGTTGTTATTAGAGCCACAACAAACTAAAGCTTCCATGTCTATCCACACTCTAGGTTGATGCCTGGTTACCATCAACCTTTTCCGTTGCAGCCAAAATTTATATAGATAACTTAGCTTCTAACAGATAGGGTTTAACAACTAGGTGGAAAGGAGTTGAACCACTATACTGTTCTCTTTCAGCTCCACTAATTGCAATCTGAAACACTTTTAGTCTATGGTCTTATCTGTTCCTCCCCTCATCCCCCAGAAAAAAAAGAAGAAGAAGAGAACATCAGTACTGCTTAATTAGACCTCAGAAATATTCCTGACTACACATGACATGATATGTTTCGATTGCTCTAGAGAACATGCAGCAATCTCTTCACAAGGGCAATGTTGAAAAACCTAAATTAGTGGCCCCAGACTGATGGAAAATTGGTACAAAGGTGGCTATCTTTGCAACCAAATTCATGCACACAAGTCATTCTTATTTTTCCGATTCAATCCGTTCTCTTAAATATCATACGTGGTACGGACCCGCCTTCTTCGAGCCATATACTAAGTAGATTAAGATTGTACAAAAATTTCTTTCTAATTAATTCAGTGGTTAAAAAAGAAATACTCAGCAGATTTTAGGCTGTCGAGATCAAAAAAAAATTCTTGATCAGCGCACCATACGATCTAGACTCCCATATTTTTTTAATCCCAGGTGATACGAATTAAATGACATTTTTTTTCGGAACAAAGGGACTAGATATATATATATAGTATCATAAATCAACAGTAGTACAAGGCACATCAAAATTAATTCAGTATGCCTAATGTGTATGTATGTAATATTTATCAGACCATTGCTATCGACAATGTGAAGCATTGTCAAATTGTCATTTATCAATGTCCTTCCCAGCCCCAGGCCCTTCAATTCAACCATCACTCTTTCAAGGCAGTAGGTGGGGGCTGTCCATGGTTAGGCTTGACCAAAATGACAGCATGCCTAGCCAATGACCACAACCATGCCAAGAACGACATTCACGCACAGACGCACACACACACACATTTCAAGTCTTCCCATGGCCTTAGAAATCAAAGATTCTGAGCTTGGCAAGTTGAAGTGAAGAAGCATTTTCATGGGGGTGTGACAAGCTTTGGGGACCTTAGGGACCAGCCAACTAACCAGCTCGTACAATTTGCCTCCAAGATTGCCAACATTTATTGTTGGACATGCCCAAATAAGAGTCGAGCATATCCGAACGGATCATAGCATGCCCAGACAGCTGATTGCATCCACTCCTCTTCTCTACTGTGTCTCCATTCCTGCCATTGAAAGTGCTTGCCTGGATGGATCACACAAAATCATTTTATGGATGGTGAACCTTCTTCCCCCAACCCTGATATTTTCTTCCTATTTGTCCCTTTGTAATTGATTTTTTAGTTAGGGCTGTCACCGGACCGGAATTATCTAGAATTGGGCCTACTATCGGCAGAAGTCATCCGGGTTGGTGGTGATACGATTGGAATTCTTGATAACCACGTCTTGTTTTTTTTTTTTTGGGTTGAAATTGAAAACAAACTAATAAACAATAAACAGTTGTATGCATTCATCCTTGGTTAAAATCACAATGATTATGAAAGACTAGAAAATCTTAGATAGCCGGATTGCATATGAATTCACTAAATATTACCACTTAATAATAGTCTGGTGTGGCTAAAAATTTTCCGACGAGAGTGACACATCTCATTCTCATGTGTTCATGTGTTTATGCTTATGCCGCTTGATTATTCCGCCGGGCAGTTTTCAGTTCCCATGAAGGGTCGCGGGTAATCAATCCTATGACAACAACCAACATGAAGTAGTGTAGGTCAATTCCAAGGTGGTAGATGAAGAGCAAAACCATGAATGTGGATGGTAGAAATAGAGCAGAGAAGCCATGGGTTCTGACTTGGGAGACACCTTTGGTGGAGGAAGGTGGTGATGGGGGAAGGTGGAAAGGGACCATTGTGTTCCCCTTGGGTGCATGTCATTCATCCAAACTTTTAGTATTAAATTATGGTATGTGCATGTATTAAACCTGTGAAATCAAATCTGTCTGAAAAAAAGAAAGAAAGAAAGAAACCAAAATCTGTCCAAGGGTGACTCACCCCTCATTTGGAGTTGGGTCCATCCTTGGATCGTAGGAAAATTATACATTTAAGAGCACTAAAAGATTGTTGTTGGCATGTTTGTACTAACTATCAAAGTTGTTAAATTCAGAATTTGAAATTGGATCATTATTTTTTTTAAAAAATACTCGGATTTATGATTCATTTTAAAATAAAAATCAATATTCATAGTCATGAATTTAGAGAAAAAAAATGCATAGTCAAATCATCTACGTCGTGTAGAATACAGTTGTTGCGAGTAAGTTCTCAATAATTTTAAGTGATTAAGTTTTTTTAGAGTGGAGTGAGTGATAACACATGTAAATAAAACTTTATTATTTAATTTAGCTTTTTCTCTGTATTTATTATCTATATTATTATTAATAGTGGAAGTGGAGAGTCATTCACAAAATCTGTGTAATTAAAATTGTCAACCAGAGTCCATGGGTTTAAACATGACCGAGTTTATCAACTCGCGTTGAGTTCACTATAATTGTTATATAAAACCTGCAGATTAAATCGGTTTAATCAAATAATTTCAAACTTCAAGCTGATTCTCACAACATTGAATTGTTGCAAGGGATGATCATATGGGGCTGAAGCACCAACTGGGACTGTGAGCGAGTTAAGGCTGCTCATGATTTTGCTCGATTTAGCTTTACGAGCTTGCTTGATTTAGCTCTACTTGAAATTTGATATTTTGTAATAGAATTATAAATGAGATGTAAGTTTAATTTCATTCGTAAAATTTAAAAATATCTACTAAACTGGTGTGGTAGGATTTTATGAAAATGATTAATATTTATTTGATCAGAATGAGTGCAAATTCCTAAAGAGGGTTGAAGCCCAGGATAGGAACGAAGTGGCCTATCTCCTTTGTTTCAACCCACCTAAATACCCACTCCGATTGCTTACTAAGACTGTGGGCTAATAAAAAATGGGCTTCAAAAATATGCATCGGCCCTTCGCCAATTTTGTCTACGCTCGAATTCCTCAAGGCTCCCACATCATGTAAAATTAGGAGTCCATCTCAAAAACATCAGGTAATAAAATTAAGAAAACTTAGTGTTTGTGTCGGATATTTTGCTTGCCATGATATTGCCGCTCTTTGCTCTTATGTTTTTTTTTTTTGATAAAGTAAATTTTCATTTCAAAACCTTTAAATGAGCAAAAAAATACAAAGGGGACAATAACTTTAAAGAGTCCTTGCAGAGTAAAATCTAAAAGTCTATAAAGAACTCCTAATGATCAATAGTTCTTTTGTTTATAGTTTAGAACTTCTAAAGTAAGTTATAATTGAAAAATAATAGATATAACTAATAAATTATGGTACATTTTGAGGTCTTTAAATATTTTTGTATTTTGTTCGTACCAAATGGCAGAGATGTAACTAGAAAAAAAAGGTTTCATGAGGAGACTTGAAAGCTTGTTTTATAACAAAAGTAACAAGCCAAACTATCTCTTCATCGAAGGAATTGACATGATGAAACATGTGAAATTTTTTAAAAGGTCAACTTCCAAACTTATTTACTCTAAGAATACTTAAAAAAAAATGGTTTCTAGCTTTCAGGCAAACCTAAAAAAGAGAACATCTATTGGCAAGATAGAATCATTTCTTTTGAAGATTGTCAAGAGTTAAGATCTCATTTGATACGACGAACCAAACAATAAACGCAAGCCTGTTTGTTTGGTATTTATACCAAACATGGGGTGTCGTGGCATTCTTAGAAAAAGAAGTTTCAAGAAATTTCAACAACTCTTGAAAAAAAATTTCTTGTAGAGGATAATCACCATATGTTACTATATGTATGAGAAAAGAAAGGAATATTTTCATTTAAAAAATTTAGAACTTCTTCTGTGCTCGTAATGTCAAAGATGAGGACCCAATAACTCTAAATGATAGATTGAAATAGAGTGTGGGAGGCATTTCCTTCAAGATTTGCAAATATTTTAATAACCAAGTCTTTAAATGAGGGGGCATGATTAAGCTAAGGGTCAAATCAAGTGAAAATGTTCATAGCATTGCAAATTATATAAAAACAACCATGAGTTATTTTTTCTCTTAAGAAAATAATGTTATTTTAAGTGTAAGACACACAATTTGTGCGCACAATTCATATAGATCCACCATATAAATAAACTCCATGAATTCACTTCACCCACAAACTATTTTTATTTATTAATACTCGCCAAAACAACTTTGCTAGTCCAACTTTATTAACCTAAAAAATATCTCGAATACCAAGACAGCCATTGATAAGGGCTTGGAAATCCACGTCTAACTAACATTATGAAAACCCCTAAATTCCCTCTCTACAAGAACAAAAAAAAAATTTAGTAATGATCTTTAGAACACGTTTTGGAAGTGTGTAGGTGGGGGTCCAATAGTGAGACATGTCATTGATGATGGCTTTTAAGAGTTGGAGGCGGGCTGCATAAGATAGTGGATATAATTTTCATCCTTTGATCTTATCAATGAAATGCATACATATTGAATAAGAAAGCTTCTTTGAATAAAAAGGTACACCCAAATAACGAATATGGAGCATTCGAATGTGATAGTCAAACAAATCATGAATGTCTTCTATATAGACGCGAATATGGGAGAACAATATAATATTTTTATAATATTTATTTTTAACCAAGAGAAAGTGCCAAAGTCATGCAATGAAGATTTTATAGGCTATGTTGAAAGAGGAGAGTCTTCGGAGAAAATCAAGAGATTATCGGCAAACATTAAGTGAGAGACATTTGGAGCATTCCTTATTTTGGGAGAAATGATAAGGCCTTTTGTTACCTTAAATTGAAGCATAATCGAGAGTACTTCCATACAAAGAATGGAGAGGAGCGACGAAAGAGGAGCAACCTTGTCGAAGACTACTTTTTCTTTTGAAAAAATCGAAATTGGATCCATTTATCATAACACTAAAGGAAAAAGTGGTGACACATTAAAAAATCCAATCAATACAAGCATTGTTGAACCTCAAATTACAAAAGACCAAATATAGGAAATCCCACCAAATTTTATCAAAGATCTTTATCAAATCAACCTTGATACAAAGCCTTTTTGGCCCTCTTGAGTGATGAAAATTTTACGTTAGTTCATGGGCTAATAAACTATTTTTATTTGTCAACCTATCCTTCAAGAATACTAGCTAGTTTAAATTAATCAGAGAAGGCAAAATGAGAGCAAGCCGAGAAACCATAATTTTTTATATACATTTATAGACGAAGTTGCATAAGGAAATAGGCCTGAAATGCTAAAAAGATCCGGCATTTGGAGTTTTCGGAATGAGGGAAAGGAAGTAGTGATTTAGTACCAAATGTAATTTATTTTGTTCGAAGAAGTGCTTGAAGGCCAATATAAATTATTTTCTAACACTATCCCAGAAAAAATAAAAAATTATTTGATGAAACCATATGGGCCAAAAGCTTTGTTATTTTAGGAAGCTTTATTATTTAGAGTAGTATAGATAATAGATTCAATTTCATTGTTTCTAACCACACGAGTTAATATAGAAGCTTATTCATAAGTCAACTTGCGTCAGAAGAAGATGAAGGGGTAAAAAAATCTTTAAAGAACCTCTCTACTTCGATCCTAATGGCATGAGGATCAGAAAGTTTATTCTATTGTGAATTCACAATCTCATGAATATGATTTTTTAGGATGTGAGAGACAACTATTGAGTGGAAGAATCAAAAATTTCTATCCTCTTCTTTCAACCAATTTACTCTAGATTTTTTATTGTAGAACTTTTCTTCAATGTCTTCCTCTTGAAGCAAATTAAGATGGACCAATTTTTCATCTCCAACAACGAAATATTTGTAAGATCCATAAATAGTATTTGTTGGACATCTTGGAGGAACAATTAAGTGTTGCTTAATCTCACATTAGTTTTGTCAAAAACCTCAATATTTTAAATTTTTAAGGTCGCTTTAACAACTTGGAACTTTTTAAAGAGAGTAAATTTAGGAATTTCAACAATGTAGGCAGACCAAGCATGTTAAACGATAACTTTGATTGCGTCATCTTTAAACCACATAGAAAGAAGTGGAATGATTTTGAATTAAAGATCGGACGATCCTCGAATTTAAAGAGAATAGAAAAATGATCAGAATATCTCAGAAGTAGACAATTGATATACCCATTGGAAAATTTTATCATCCAAAAATCATTACAAAGGCCTTTGTCAAGTTTTCTATAAACAATAGTGTTATTAATATATTTGTTACTCTCATAAAATTAGAATTAGTAGAAATACCAATAAGATCTGCTGAAAAGATTTAATTATTAAATTGTTAAAGATGCCAATAGGAAAAATCAACATCACTCGTACACTTATTATTACTTCTAATATAGTTGAAGTTGCTTATGAGGATAAAAGGAAGCTGAATAAAGGGTTTGACACATGAAAGGTTTTGTCATAGCTCTTGTCTCTATTGATATGAGTTTAAAGCATAGATCATGACGAAGTAAAATTCAAAGTCATCCTAAAGATTCAACACTCAATAATGGATATATTGATCACTCTCTTATAACTCGGAAACTTTAAAAATTGCGGTATTCTATAAAACTAGAATACGATCGGAGGTCTGAAGAATAATCATGCTCAATTTATTATCCACTTATAAAACATCTTTGAAATTTATGAAAATTTTTTATTTTAATTTTTGTCTCAAATAAACCAAAGATGGTTATATTTTTTTGAATTACTAGAGTTGATACATCCAACCTCTTTACTCAACAGAAAAGACTACGAACATTCTAAACTCTTAAACTAATCATAAAGAAATGAGAGAACTCCCAAACTCTCTCTTATTTTCAGCAACCACATTGAATTTTAAAACTTGAGTCGATTTTCTAAAATTTTTTGAGCATACTTTCAACGTAGAGAAATTTTATGATTTTAAACTGATTTGCCCTTATGCTTTTATCATTATTATCAAAATTATTTCCTTGTATTGTCTTATATATCACTTGGTTTATGTCATTATTTCTTTTTATTTATTTTTATTAATGTCATTATTTGATTTAACATTGTGTAGGGCCTTACAATATTTTATTTCAGCGTGCCCATGACTGATACAAACATAGTAGGTGAAATCACAAGCTCTGACAGGTACCAATCTAACTACCCAGCTCATCTTAGACCCTTTGAGGGCCTCCTTTGTATTATTGACTTCCCATAATGCAGGAAATCATGGGTATTATTATAATACCATGAAGATCAATCTTCACTTTTTTTATTCCATATAGGAAGTTTGAGTAAGGAGTACACCTGGGAAGAAAACTTTCTGCTTCATTTTTGTATATGCCAAACTGTGAGAGTAACCAATTGAAGATACAAAGAAAATCCACGCTTGCAACCAAAGACAAGTGATAATTGCTAACAGAACTTTCAGGTATTACCCACATTCTTCCTTTAGAACTGACAATAAAAATCAAAGCTAACTTAAGATGGTTAGGTAAACTCCATGAGATATGAGTAATAAATTTAACACCTATAGCTTATGAATCGGGGTAAAACCTGCGTATTGTAGAGACTGCTACTAGAACTTCTCTTACAAGTACCACCTGTTCTGATCTTTTTGCGATCAGTAACATAGATTGAAACAAAATAAGCATCCTCTAGGTTTGTTAGCCATCTCGGCATTCGGGGTTTCACCTACATCATCTCTCACGGCCATCAATGAGCTCGTTCCTGGAGATTCCGGTGGCAATACCACATTCTCTGATGTGAATATACGTGATGGAATCATAGGCTCTGGTGGTGTAACAGCAGACAGATAGTTCCACAGCATTTGCACTATTTGGCTGAAATTGGGGCGAGCATCCGGGTTCTCGTTCCAGCAAGATGTCAGAATTAGAGCTAATTCGTCAGGCAGGTTTTCTGCACTTGGTCTAACATTCTGAATCAAATACCACATTTAGGAAAATGAATATCAATATATGTATAATAAAGATCAACATGAATTTCATAGAAGAGATAGGCCCTAGTTAGTTTGCTGCATACTTTGAAAGCAGCTGCATAAGCTGCTTGCAAGTTTGACATGCCTTCAAAAGGTAACTTATTATGTAACAACTCCCATAAAACAATGGCAAAGCTGTAAGCATCAACTTTGTGATTATAATGCTTTTTCTCTCCATGCCGTAGTGTGACAGTGCTATATAGCTGCATAAATGCATATAATTGCCATCAAGTTTTGTTTGCTGGAATAATTAAACATGAAGATAAGGTAGTACAACGCCACCTCTGGAGCCATCCATCGGTATGTCCCTGTTTCAGCAGTCATCATCTCTGTTAATGTCTCCTCTCTTGCTAAACCAAAGTCTACAAGTTTAACTGTCTTCTGATCAGCAGTCAACAGCAGGTTCTCTGCATAAAATTAAGTATGACATAAGAAAACTAAAACCTTCGGTTTCAATGATCATTTTGAACAGTTATGAATGGAGACACCATCATAAACAGAAAAGTTAAAATACAACAGTAATAAGGAATTGTTAGATAGAATCGACAATTAAGTGACCAGAACAGGAGAGGTTAGCAGTTATCCATACATTTTCAGCTTGGAAGACGAAGTCAAACCTAGTCTTAAGATAATCCCTCACGCCCTCCTGCACTAATAATTCAAATTACTGCTATCACAGCAGAATTGGAAATTTGAGTTTGCATTCTGAAATTACCGATAAGTACCAAGACAAGATAAGATAATTACTTAAGACGTGATCACTGAAACAATAGAGAGGTTTCACTAGAGCTAGAGCTTTGCTTGCATACTGAAGGTCACAGGCGCAAACAGTTGCGGTTATTACTTGAATGATACTTACAGTTTCCTCATAAGTATCTACTTTAAAAAAAAATTGGAGTCAGTCACGAAAACTAAACCTGTCTTCACCTGTATTTATGACAATAAAAAAAGTCCAACACAATAAAATTGACATTTTTTCTCCTAATCAATAGAAGGACTAGCTATCTACCATTTTTGAATTAACATTGGAAGTGGACAATCTCAAAGGGAGTGCACTTAATGCAGTGTAAAGATGTACTAAAGGCTGAACTCCAATTCAATCAAAACTTCAACACTGCTATAGGCTTATTTCTGCAACATATTATGTTTAACACTAATCATATAAATGAAAGCAGCAGCAGGAGGTACTATCAATAATTTCGAAGTTTTTTTCCTAAATCAGGTTCAATAATTGATGAATAAAATATTCAGCGCAATTATACAATCTTCATAGGCCCCTTCAATCACACCTGCACTCCTGGCACTAGCTACATAAATGTTATTGTCGCTTACATAAACCAATTTCCCTGACGATATTAGCATTTAATCTGAGCAGAGTTGCTCAAGGAATTGCTGAGGTTGGGTTAATTATCAATCTCCAAGGCCCCAAAAAAGCAGGGTAACCTCTAACAGTTGATATGTCAAAGTGCATTCAGTTTATGCTTCTGAACAAGATCTGTAAACATATACAGGAGGGGTGCAAATCATACCATTAAAGCAACAGTCGGGATCCTCTTTTAATTACTGTTGAACTTGTTGTTTTCTTATGAAGAAAAAAAAAGAACAATGTACACACACAGAATGTTACCTAAACAAATATACACTTCAATAGGAGAGTACAGTACCAGACATGGATAAACAGGAGTTACCTGGTTTGAGATCTCTGTGGATGATGCCGTGTGAGTGCAAGCATTCCATTGCTCTTGCAATATCCAGGGCAAATCCAACAGCCACCCGTGTGTCCAGAGGCCTTGGGCGTAGATTGAGCATGTATTTCCTCAACGAGCCCCCCAAAAGAAGCTCAGTCACCACCACCATGACTGGCTCTTTACAAGCTCCAATGAACTGTACATCAAACCAAACAATATTAAGATTGGCCACAAACAAATCACAAGGTCAACTAATCCAAAGATGCTCACCTTGACAAGATTTTTGTGTTGAACTCTTGCCATCATTGAAACTTCCCTGGCAAATCTTGCTTCTCTTTTAGTTGCTTCCTCTGGTGTATCCCCTTTGTGCACAATCTTGATCGCCACGTTCTGGTTTTTGTACCTGCAATAAAAGCCATGGAACACAAGAATTCTTACTCATGCTGAAGACCAAGAAAAATCAAGAGCAAGGTAAAAGAAAAACGCATGCAAATTTTACACTCACTTGCCCTCATACACTTTGGCATGAGCTCCCTCCCCAATCCTTGGTCCAACAAAGAGGTGCTTTGGATCAATGAGCAACTTGGGATCCAACTGGAACTGGTCACTACCAGAGAAGAAGCCATTCCCATTGACACCTCTAGACTCCATTCTTACTAATTCGGAATTGGGATGTGGATGGAATATAATGAAATAGAGCCACTTTTAAGGAAGCATGAAGAAGCACCTATCCAGCATCAAAACCTCCAATTCAGAACAAGAGCAAAAAAAAGCAAGACGTGAGGGACACACTCTGCCGCCACAACCCCCATGGAACAAGCAGCGCTCAAACCTGTCTCCCCAACACAAATTCCCACAACCGCATTGGCACCAAAACTATGCAAAAATCAAATCTTTACCGGTACAGCAATAGCAGCAGCATCGGGAACGCGGCAACACCCACATCTGACACCATGAACAGAGCTCTCTCCAAGAAAACCCAAAAAAAAAAACCCAGCAAAAAGATCAACACTTTAAATCAATCCAAAGCTATAGCCTTCACAAAAGATCTACACCCACAATTCCTTTCATGGACTACACCCAGGGAAAGGCAGGTGGGTGGTAGTAGAAAAAGGTGGAGAGGGAACAGTGTAAGACATATAGGCATATATATATATAAAGAAATGCTTTGGTATTGGTAGCACAGTAAAGAAAGGTGAAAAAACAAGGGAAGAAGATGGAAGGAAACTAAGGAAAGGGCACATGGAAGATGACCCTTGACATGGAGACAAGCCACAGGGGAGAAGATGCTTGCTGGATTTGGATTAGATCCATCTTCTCCTTCTTCTTTCTTTCTCCACCCCACTCCCTCCCTCCCTCCCTACCTTTATTCGATATTACTTTTGCTGTTTCTTTCCTTTGATTTGTTTCCTCTTAATAATCAAATCTTAAATGACTGATTTTTTTAGTAATAAGATCAATTCTGGGCTTTGATTTTGTTTACATAACATAAACTGTTCTACAGATGTTTTAGGCATTTATATGTATATCAACATCAATTTCATGGCAGAGAACTTGTAATTGTCTTGACAATTTATATAGTGTAAAAAGAATGCAGTTTTCCTACCACCCTTACTATTAAGAGTGTCTTATTATTTGTTTGAATAAAAATTAACTTAAATTTTATAACACTAAATAAATTTTAGGTATATAAAGAATTATTAATATTTAACTCCACAACTAGTGAACATCAACAACAATAGAACTTGTTTTAACATAGGATAATAGTTAAGAATGATGGCTATTATACAACTTTTAATGTTAGTTTTCACATATTTGTTTTTACTAAATGGTTGTGTTCATGAAGTTCATTAATTAGTCCTTACAACCTTATGAGGTGTAAGTTATTACAAATAAATTTACTCTTTTTTGCCAATATAATTCTGATAGTGCCTTGTTTTTTAGCATCTGATTCTCAATCCTTTGACGTAGTTCTCACATGAATCCTAGTTTAATCTTTACATTTTTCATCTGCACTCTCAAAATATAAAGAGTAAAAATCATCTGTAAGGTTTTCCGGTTAAATTAGTTGTAAGACCTAACAAACTTAAAGAAAAATATTCTTCATTAAATATCTATCTATGATTATAATTTTAAAATATTGATAATTAAAAGGTCCTATCACCCATGTATATTTAGATATTGACTACCTTACAACAAATAATTACTCAAATATAAATTTCATAATTTTTTTTTATACTTGTGTAAGCATATAGCTTTCATATATGGTTAGTTCCTATGCCAGTGCTTGTATATTAATTGGTAGATCCAAACTTCTATGGAATGAGAGATTGGTGTATGAAAAGGCATCAAAACTCTTCTAACATAGATCTTAGATTAGTATTTATAGTCAACTCGGGATCATATCATATACAGTGATGCAATATAAATGTTTGTGGTTTGATCACCTAAATTGCCAAGTTCTTGGTTAGTTTTAGATGGTCGTGACTAGTGTAGAATAATGTTCATATATGTGGCTCTTTGTCTTCTTGACTTGAATAGAAGGGTGAAGGTCACATCTGGAGGAGGTGTTGGGAAGGTGGATCAACTCCAATTGTCAAAGGTGCCCATATTTATTCTTGTTTTGCATTGTGGCGAACACATGATTTGTGACCTTCCTGATAATAAGTTCATTCCCCTTATCCTACTAATTAAATATTGTCTTGGTTAATGTGTAGCAGTGTACTCAGCAGTACATCTAAGTCTGATCTCCATACTTATTTTCTAATTTCTTATTAATTAATCACTCATAAAAAATTATTAAGATATGATCTTTTTTTTTATGGTAATAATAATACTTTTTTTCCTCGAACAACATTAATTATATGAATAATTATTTGCTCTTAGAAAAACCCTTAAATCTTCTCAATAAGGATTAAATTTAATTAATGTTTTAACATATTTTCATGCCGTTTATTTGGCTATCAAACCTTTATTATTTTTAAATATTACACACACCTATTAACGGGAAGGCTTTCCAATAAACTAGACCCAAGTGGTTAAATCATTTTGGATGGATAGCACTACCATGAGAGCCACCGTAAAATCTAAAGTTATTGCAACGATTGGTTGATATACGTACATTAAATCAAAAGTCAAAAAATTTCTCTTACAAATGTTTTATGTGAATATTTTTTCTTCTAAATTTTTTTTGAGTTGACTATATTTCATGGTCTTTTGAGTTCACCACCACCTCTTTATAGATTTCATAATTTTTGTGGATTCTACTTTAAGTCAATTCTACTTAATGATATATTGAGTCAAGTCCAAATTTCAAAATTTTAAATTATAAATTAAATAATCTAGTCTAAAGTATGTAAGGATGAAAAAAAAAGAGAAAAACAAGAGAATATAATTTTGGGCACATTTATTGCTCTTGCAATTTAAGAGTTGGCAACAACATATAATTTGAGTTTTAAATTGAAAAAAAAGTTTTCATAAATTGAAAGATTAATTAACGTCTTAAGATTAAAGTACTCGCTAATTATTGAAATATCAAAGCTGTCGTAGATATGTTTAATGAGTAAGAGATTTTGTGAAATGTGATTGGGACTTACAGCAATATTAACGGTAAATGCAAAGGTCTTACACGTGTTTCTCGCGCTTAAGCTAATTAAGTCCTTGTTATTATAAAATAAAACAGGTTTATAATAATGAACTCCGAGATATGTTCCACAAACATGAAATGATTAATACAAGCAAATGCCAAAGTAAGGCAGGTTCAAGAATTGAGGGGTTGGGTAGAGTGGACCCACTACAAAACTCGACGGTGTTATTGTAGTGGACCCCAATCCCTCCCAACACCGTTCCCGTCGGTTTCTGCATTTACAAGCCCTTTAAAGTGCACAGATGTGGGCCCCCTCTCGTTTTTTAATTTTTTTTTCAATCGCTAACCTTGCAGTATAAGTTGGTGGCCTAAATTTTTTTCAAATGCCACGGTTAGAGACGCCATTGCGAATGCCCAACTACATTAATTATTAATTAGTATACAGGTATACTTAGCCTTTAATTATAACAGTTTTATCGAATATATTTACCCATGTTGGACTTGGACAATCTAGGATCAAAATGGATTATGTAGTATTAATGAAGGCTCAAAGTGTTTTTATATTTATAAATGATATACAAATAGGTGATATTTGATAAATATTTTAAAAAATATTTTTTAT
This sequence comes from Piper longum, assembly GCA_032619315.1. NCBI lineage: Eukaryota > Viridiplantae > Streptophyta > Magnoliopsida > Piperales > Piperaceae > Piper > Piper longum. The sequence goes on along the minus strand of JAVDBV010087654.1, from coordinate 890 downwards.
TATGTGGCCTGCGTCTTGGATTATAGATCATGTTTCATAAGAGATGAGTTTTTTTTACTTATTTTGTCTTGTTTGTTTAATAGGGTAGGATTAGATATCTAACTTTAAGCACCTTTTTGCTTGAATCTTATGTAAATAGGGACTTGAGATTTGTAGTTTAAGATTCATTCTGTATTGGATATGAAAAAAGTAATTAAGAGAAATCGATATAATGAATTAATTGGAATAAAGGTCTAGACATTTAAATTTAGTATAATTAAGATATTAATCTGTGGTTCAATGTAGGACGAAATATATGATGAGGATTATAATTATTCTTATTAGTTTCTAACATACACACACAAAAGTATTTAAGATAAAAATTTGCGTGCATTCCTTAGCAGTGCTCTTAAACAAGCCAGTGTTATTTTAGCCTTCACAAATCAACTAGTTTTGTGTGTTGGTGGACTCGGGCGCAGCTAACTGGGCACAGGTAAAAATTTTAAGGATAGTAGACTAGGCCCCACCGGGCGTGGCCCATGGCAATGCTTTTCAACCTCGACTGATATATTGAACTTGGTCTTGATTGGCCTACTCTTAGCTTGGACACACTACTTGGGTAACAACTGATCCTGCCAAGCGTCCGCCCCTTTTCAATGCAATTGATTCCTGCGTGGATTTTCCCATGATCAGCTCAATCCTCCCAGTCTCCGTCTATGCAATTCCCAACGCAATTTTCTAGGCCAACGAAAAGCTTCATCAAAACTCTATTTCATGCAAGAAAAAAACCCCCCCTTCCATGCCACTTTATAGGGTATACATTTGTGTTTTTGAAGTTTTGCGGTCAATTATGCATTGCTTTATTCTTTACAATATATATATATATATATATATATATATATATATATATA
>JAVDBV010087653.1:0-16351 GCA_032619315.1 Piper longum | reverse complement strand
ATATATATATATATATGCACACAAGAAAAAGAAAACCACAAGTGGGATACACATAGATTGCAGTGTATAAGAAAAATTGTTCCTCTATCATAAAGTATCATTTAATTAGTGTGGCAATACGAATCTTCTCATGGCCACACTAAGAACACTGCAAAGAAAAAGAGGAAGGAATCAGTTGAGAGTACAGAAAAGTGGTAGCATCCACACCAATCACCATGGTAAATTCACAGACGCAGCTAGCAAATTGCTCTTTGCCCATGGACATGCATAACAAATTACGCAAGGCGTAAAAAAAGATCGTAAAAGAAGATTTAGACAGAATTAACTAGTCGGAGCATGCACCTCTTTCTACCCTCAATTCAATCATTGGTAGAACTTGGATTTGTACAAGGTCATCTTGCCCATTCTTGTTACCCCATCTACCTTAAGAAGTGCAAGCCAGCTGCTATAGCAAGAAGCTAGCTAGCAAGATGAGGCCGGCCAACATGGTGGGCAGAACCAGCTCTTCTCAACACCAAATTTCTCCAACCACATGCCTCGTTGGAGGCTTTGCGGCCATGTTCTGCTTGGTGGCCGGAGCTCTCATGATTCTAGCCTGCTCGTATCGCAAGGTTCGGGCCAGCTTCTCGGCTTCGTCGGAAGAGAAGGAAGTGGAGAAGACAGTGGAGCCGGCGCCGGAGAAGTTGCCGGTGGATGTTGTTGTAGTAATGGCTGGGGAAGAGAAGCCTACTTTCCTAGCCAAACCCATTTCTGCAACCAATCCCAGCTGCCAATAGTTTGAGATATGCCATCTCTGAAAATCTTTGTTTCTCATGGGTTGCAAGCTTGAAATGCTCAAAAATGTTTGATTGTTTTTAGTTACCTTTCAAATGTTTGTGCAATGACTGCTACTCGTGTATGGTATGTATGTTCAGCTTAGTTACAGTAATTTTCTTAGCTTCCGGTATTGACGAGTGTACATAAAATTGGAACTCAGGCATAAGCTTGGATTCCAACACAAATCAGCGAAAGTAGCTCGACTACTGTGAATGATATTCCCCAATTTGATGAGTGAAAATTATGTGAACAAGATAACATTGAATACTGTCGCTTGGGGGTTATCCAGAAAGGTACATGCGACAAGAATGGCTGAACCAACCTGACCACGCCAAACTCCGGTGAAAACTGAAAAATATTGGACCCAAACTGAAATCAACTAGCATTTTGGTTTGATTTGAAAAAAAAATAAAAACGAGCAGTTTGGTTCCGATAAATAAAGTTCCATTTTTTTTAATTTATATAACTTTTATTAACATTTACCAGCATTTCGGTTTGTAGTTTTCTTAACATTTACACAAAGAATTTCAACAAAAAGTAATATTGTTAAAAGTTCCAAGAAATTTTATTTACAATTTTATTTTTTTTTCTGTTGAAGGAAAAATTATGGGACTCGATTATTGAAAGCTTCTACTGTATGAATAAAGAAATATATTACAACTCTCTTCCTTTGCCATTATAAGAAGTAAAACAATAAAATATCATCAACCCTCCTCCATTATCCATTAAAAAAAATAAGAATAAAAAAGGTTATAATTAAGATGAACACACAAAAATTAAATTAATTGTCATTCAGATCTCGCAATGGAAATTATATAAACTAGATAAAGATTTGTGCGATTCACGGGGTATATTTAAAATTTATTAATAATATATAAAATTAACTGCAAAAATTAGTAATTAATGTTAAAAAAAACGATGAATGTTTACTTAATTTTAATACAAAATTTTATATTTTTAGAAGACAATAGTTATACATAAATATTAAATATAATTTTCATATTCATTTTGAAAATAGGTAGTAATCTCAATTGATTAGGTATTAATAAGTAAAAATTTTCGTTTGAGTAAAATTTAAATAATTAAGCACAATTTATTATTTTTGTAAAATTTTAATTTGGATAGAATTATAGTATCAATTTTTTCTTAATTTTAAATAATAATAAATAAATAAATAGAAATTCTAAATTATGTAAAAAATCTTAGTTATGTTAAAATTTACTATTTTTTAGAATTTCTAATTTGAGTCAATTATAATTTAATAAGACTATTCTAATAATAAATAATATTAATAAAACTCTTAAATTAAATAAGCATTAATGGGTCATATAACGATTATGACACAAAAAACATTGAAACATGATAATAGTGAAAAAAATGAGGGTTGACACCTTACTAAATTAACTTAAATGTGAACTTTAAAACAACATTTGCTAAAGTTCTCGCAAAATACGTGAGCATTGTATAAATTGATTTATTGAAAAATATTAAGATAATTTTTTATTAAATATTTTTAAAAAAGAATTAGAAGTTTGTTATTATTATTTATATATTTTTGTATATATCACATATACAAGTGATTTATTTGTTAAAAAAATTAATTTTGTGATTTAATGGATTCAATATTTGTTTGAATTTTAGTTTTATTTTTGAAAATTGACTGTTATTAAAAAATTAACTTTGTGATTTTATATATTAATTTTATTGTTAGTTAGAAAAATCTAAATTTTATTTTTAATTAAAAGATTTATTATTATTTTTTGGGCTGACTTATTGTTGGAAAGCTAGTATAAGAAACCTTCTCTAAACGAAGGTAGATGTAAGAAAAATTTTAGTTTTGTTGATAATTAGAAGATTTGGTGTTATTTTTAGAGATAGCTTATTAATTTATTATTATTTTTAGTGGTACAAGAAACCTCCGCTGCTTTTAAAGAGAAGGTTGATGCTCTTCAACATCAAAATACATTTCATGAGTTGTGCAAAAATCTATTATTTTCGAAAGTTCCCGAGAACTGTGCATATTATACATGCATTTTGAACATCAAATTACAATTCAATCCGATACATATATTTATTTGTAGGATTGTCAGTTTTGCATTTTATCTTCTTTACGAAATCAGACGTGGTGTAATCCTTCTTCTTCATGGTTGTTGGGAACTCATCACAGGAAGCAAATGAAAGCACAATGGGTTCCGAGGAAGTGAGGGCATAGTTAGTGCCCATTTTTTCTGACAGCCCAATCTTGAGTTACTCATCACATTGTTGCTGTCACCCACACCATTAAATTGATCTCCATCGCTACATTTAACATCTTGTACTCCTTTTTTTCTATACTCATTCATCATCGCCTTTAATGCTTTGCGCTTGATCTTTGGCAAATCCTCGTAGTTTCATGTTCGTTTTTATGCTTCAAATCCGAAAACCAAAACCGGTACAGTTTTGGAATCTTTCTATATGGTCTTTGTGAGAGCTTCATTGATTGTTCAAGCAAGAGTTTCCCAGTGGGGGCACTGTTTGGGCATACCAAAGCATGTTGGCCAAACTCATGAATGAATGACTGAACCCAATTAAAAGGGGAGGGAAGAATTTGATCAACCTGATATTTGCAGTACTGTTGTTGGGCACAACTATTCAAGGCTACACATCATCTTCTTCCTCAACAGATGATTAAATAACCACTGTTTTGTGGATACTTTTCTTCCAACTCCTCCATGGAACTCCTAGTCCAAAGTTCAATTAACACGTACAATAAATTTAGGGGCCATGCAATGAATATTTTACTACTGAAGACCTGCGACTCAATTGAGGAAATAGACAAAATAGACAAGCTTGGGAATGTTTGGACGAATGGAGAAAAAACAATTAAGTGTTCAATTCTTTTTGTTCTCAACTTGCAAATGAAAAAGCTTTCTATAAAAAAATCGACCATCCACATGTCCATTACACAAGGTTTTAATTTACTAACCAACAACAGAGAACAACAAGGCAAAGCCAACAGATACTATGCCTACAGAAAGGTCGACCATGCTTTTTTTTGTGCCCTCTTCAAGTGATGATCCACGTAGAACTAGGACTGCAACTAGTGACAAGGGAATGACAAAGCACAGATCATCGAAAATGGTGGGTAGGTGAAGGTTTATTGTCATTCTACAGCTAAGCATTAACAGTGGAGAGACCAATTTGTTTCCTTAAGCATTGATTAAACACTGGGATAGGACAGCAGATGCTGTGGGCAGGGTAAAGAGGATAAAACAATGTTGGTGTAGCGGATGGGTGCGAGGATGGGTGTGTGGACTTTTTTAAGAGGTTGTTGTATTAATAGGGCCATGTGTTGCTATGCTTCCCCTCTTCCTAACAGAAGCCTCTGCTGTGCTTTTAGAGGAGAGAGCGACAGGGGAAGCAAGGAAGAGAAGACAGGTGCAGAAGCGATAGCTAATAACCTTATCCCTTCCGCCCCGGTTTGGAGCCAAACGACCAGTTGGGTTCTTCTCTTTTGGCACGATAAAGCTGCCAATAGGTTGATGACAAGACATGGAAGTAAAGATGTGAAAAACAAGGATTTTGGGAGCATGGTCTGTTTTTAACTCTTTTAAGGGCTCGGGTCTCATGCTCTTCCAGCTTGTGACAAGGGTGGACTCTGCTCCGCTTCACTTAAAAGGCTGCTCGCATCCATTATGACAAAGGCAGAGAATTAAAAGTCTTGAGAAGGTTTCATGTGATAGACAGCAATAAGCCTTGAGCTGCCTCAACTGTACAGGTTTTTTTTTATTCTTCTCTCCTTCAAATTCCCATCTGTAATGCATCTCCTATCCAATGTAAGAACCATTAATCCTGAATATGCTGGCTTACTCTCCCCTTTCTTCTGGGGTGGTGAGATGTCAGAGAATTAAAGGTTGGGGAGTTTTCAGGTGGCCAAAATTGATTGTTGCATTACAAAAGGAAGGTGGGTGTTCTGCATAGCTCTTTCTTGAGCACGAGGCTTCCATTACCCTCTGCAAGCGAAAAGCTTCTGGGGGTGATGAGAGAGGCAGTCGGACAAAGAAGGTTACAGCTGGTTGACATATACTACCACCGATAATAAAGAAGCTTCAAAGGTGTATGCGACCTGCAGCTGCTTTGTCTGGTTCCTTTATTATCCTTCTCCTCCTATCCAACACCCATGGAGTCCTCCCAAGTCGCTGGAGAAATGGAAGAATGTAACAGTAGCGAGTCTGGGTGGACCAAGTACATCGCCTCGCCAATGAAGAGCGTTAACGACGATGACAGCGAAGAAGATCAGAACAACGATGAAGATGACGATAACGGCGACGACGACGACGGAGATACTAGTGAGAGTGAGGACTCCATGGCCTCTGATGCCTCCTCTGGACCAGCTCACCTTGACACCACTTCAAGCTCAAATGCTAACAATGTCATGAGAGGACCAAAGCCGGACGAGGACGACGAAGAAGGCAACAGCGGGACCGACACGGATGAGGAGGATGTTGGTAAGCTTCCAAAGAGATGCAACAGAGGTAGAGGAAGAGCAGCTGGTAAGTAGAAGTTAACACCAGTTTTTCTGTTTGAGATTGAAGCCATGATACAAGCAATAGAAGCTAAAAAGCTTGTCGTTTCTGATCGTTTTTGGCATGTATTGATCAGCATTGAGTTTTCAAATCATGGTGCTTAATTTTTCAAAAAGCTGATCATAGATTTTCGTATATTATAAGGAGGCAACAAACTAATAAGAACCGGAACAAGGTTGATTGGTTCCATTTCAGCTGGCTTCACTGGACAGTCAAGAATTCCATATCATCTATGGTGTCTCAAACTTACAAGGAGAAACGTGTTTACCCTATGCAGACAAGACATTGAAGTTTGAAAGACCAGAGGGTGGATGAGCGATGCTTAACAGGTATTGGGCCAAGTAAAACAAGTGCCTATGAGTTATTTTCATCTCACCTCCTTTCTACCTGTCTTCCTAGCTAATTCTTATTATCTGACTCCAAATGATACCTGTGTTTTAATGCTTATGAAAAAAATGAATTAATGGGGATTTCAGATAAGGGAGCTTTTCTCTATCTATGAGAAGCATAAATGCGGAACCATGCCCAGACCTTTTCCCCCTATTAACTGGGTTCCTAACAACTAGACCTCTACGTAATGCAATAAGATCCTTGGTCAGTGACCTGTTGATCTTGCCCCCCATACATAGAATCAGGCTAACATGAAGTTCGTGTATATGTAGCTCTTCAAGTGGATACATACTAAAAATTTCTTCGTGTTCAGCTATTCATAAGGCAAGATTACCTGTGCTGGTACATTATCAAATTCGCATCATCAATGGCTACAGCTGATCGCCTGTTTTTCTTGAAACAGACAAGTAGCTTGTGGCCTGTTCTTGAAACAGACAACAGAAAACTTTAAGAAACAAACGAAATGATGTCATCTTCAAATATGCATCATCTAATTTGCCTGTTTTCCTTGAAAGAAAAAAGAAAAGCGTTACCATGAAATAGAAGCTGCAATGGCAGTGGTCATTTTCCAGAACATGTTCACAGAACAGTCTACAATGTAAATCCTCACAGACAAGCTTCCCCATGCCCAGATAGAGAAGACAAGCCAAAAGAATTTTCTATGTGCTAATCGTATCTACACCCGAAACCCCCCCACCCCCCACCCCCCCCATGACTCTCCTCCACACAGACATGGGCGAAAAACAATGCACTCTATACTCACAGAAGCTATGAGCGGTCCAAAAAAATTAGTCAAATTAGACCTGTACAGTTAAGCGAGTTCTTATTGGTTTTAGCTTGATACCTAACGCTTCCGGTGAAAATAGCTCTGCAGGTACTGATAATGTGGTACTTGCCGGGCTTGGCTTTGAGTGTGTAGAAAAGGTTGAAGCAGCAGGAGGTAACCGTTGCCTGTGAATACCAAATTGCATCAAGAAATACTCCATAGGGATGAGCATTGCATGAGGTTGCTCCTCCGTCACAAGAGAACCACACACTTGAACCTTTGGAACGAATAAGGATAAATAGTGTGAGCAGTTAGAATGTAGAGAACATTGCTTGTGAATTTTCAAAATCTCGGCATAATCATAAGAATAGAGATAACAACTAATTAGATTGTCAATCACCTCCACAAGTGTACTGTATCTTTTGTCCAGCTTGGAGATCATATGACAAGCGTCAGAATAAAATGGACTTTTATCCCCCACAAAAATCAGTGTTCTGCACTTTAACAGTCCCAGTTTCCTAGACAAATCACGTCTCCTGCAATGGAAATTATAGAAGGTTACAGTGAGCATAGGTTATTGCTATGATGCACTGTTCTTGTCTTTGACAAGAACTAATACAAAATCTCTAAAAAAACACAGTTCATAAACAGGTAATTTAATTACGTGAACTTTCTTTTCTACAATATTTTGCTGAAGTCATGTTCGTAACCTTCCTGGAAAGAAGTGGTCAAATCCTGTTGATGGAATCTAGTGGAAAGGCGGCAAGCAATATTTAATTGGTACACTCAGGATTAAGCATATCACATTATTCCTCCTAATCTTTCATAAGGTTTTAAAATTTGAAAGACAGGCCATTCCTAAAAAGCCTCAGTTTTCCAGTTTGCAACCTTAGTGATGATTACTTACAGCCATCAGTTTTAGTTGGCTTGCATATTGTACTCCACATGACAACCATCTCATGCGACTACTTAAATTAGTATGGATACAAAGAGGGTCGATGGATAATAGCTAAATTTAAATGCTCAAAACATAAGCAAGAAGAATGAAATCCTCATTTTATCCTTGCAAGGAGGCTGCTATGAAATCCTCATTTTATCCTTGCAATGAGGCTGCTATGTTTAAGTGGTTATAGACATTTCAACTAAAAAACTAATCGGGCCTCAGCATAACAATTATAAAAACAGTGGCCAAATCACGAACCCATTTCATTTTACACTCAACTACACTTTTTTTTCTCCCATTGACATTGTAACCATGCAAGATTGCAACAATGCAGATAAATGCAAAGCAATTGAGAAAAAAAATTCTGTTTCATTTAAACGTTGAAGCACCTGATATTTAATACATGAACGAGCCTAATAACTTCATGAGGAAGTTGGAAATGGGCCAGTGAAAGTTCAGATCATGAGTTAAAATTAAATTATTCCCTCAGGATCTATTCAAGTATTATTATACCTGGTCAATAAGATTTCATTATTTTGCTGCTAATCATTCGTTCTCTTAGATTGATAAATGGTTTCTGTTTTCATTTATGAGAAAATTTTAGTACTAGCGTTCACTTTGTTTTTTTGCAGGTTAGGCAAATATAAATTTCTTACTACATTGCTCTATGGTGCAAAAAGACAATAAATATTATATCAAGTTTGATAAATTAGTGTACTAAAAAAAATGAAATTCCAAATGAAAACCAGAACCTGCTAAATATAGCAGCCTCGCAAGAAAAGCTTTTCACACTTACTGATTGATGGCTTGAAGAAAACGCATGACATTTACACTTTGCCTTTCATCCAATAACTGATTAAATATGACACAGAGATAAACTATAAGTAATAACCCTACAATGTTGATAGTTATGAAAATGATGCATGGAAAATAGAAGAAAAGAACTGTCTCCATAATGAAAAATGTTGAAACAGCTTCCCACCTTCCTGCATGCGTGGGCAATGTCCGATTCTGAACTCTGCTGTGCAGATCGAACATCCTGAGAACACGAGGAAGCTGAACAATTTTAAATGAATTCAAAGAGAAATTCTAAGCTGTTGTCTAATCCAACTTCTGAACATAGCGTAAAGTATCATCGTCATATTGAGCACGTTATCCCAGCTAACCTGGCTAGACAGCTTGGATTTTTGCATATTAACTCTGTTACTTCACGAACTAGACTATGTATAGCACTGTGGATGCCCTATAGGATACAATCTTGTAGAAAGATTGGAAGATCCTACACAAAAATATACCTTACTGAAATACCGTTGAAGCAAGCAATCCTTCACTAGACCACACATGCCATAGTAGTAGAGCAGGTTTAGCAACACCTGAAGAATCAAATTTCCAAGATAATCAGCCGAATCAGCATTGAATAAATACAAAAAAGTGTAAAAACTGCTGCTAACACGTTTCTACCATATTATAAAACCATTCAGTCCAAGAAGGAGCTTTGCAGAGGGGAGAAACCAGGATTAAACCTAGAACTCGTTCCGAATATTTCACCTGCAAAATCAAAAAGAAGACAAAGCAAATTCATGAAAACAGTTGTTGACAGCCGTAAAAAAAAAAAAGTTACAGATTGGCACCCCCTACAGCAAAAAGGGTCAGAACATAAGCTCCAGCAGAGACACCCAAGCACACAACCTTTTCAATCCTACAAACAGGCAAACGATAACATGCAGTTAAAGAACTATTCTTTTTCAAACATCAAAGAAATCAGACCAACTCTCAACGCATACATCAACCAAAGACTCAATCAAACAGTCCACAACGCACCCGAAGAAATCAATGACTTCGGCAACCTGGTCAGCCAGCTCATCAACACTAAGAACTGGAACGCTCATGGAAATGGAAGCTGCCCCAAGCTACAACAAGCCAATACCAGTCAACCAAACACTTCAAATCATCAAAAAGGTGGAAAAAGAACAAGAATCGAGGATTCACAACCGACCTCGTGACCCGGGGCATCAATGTGGTAGATGCAGAAGTTGTGGTGCAGCAACGAAGTAGCCTCCGGGCAAAAGAACAGACCTTGGAAGCACGACATATCTGATACCCAACCATAGCTCCCAAATTATGCACAACCAAACATGAATCCAACACTACGAAATCTGGCGAAGACAAAGATCGAGAAGCTCACAGTTGAGAGCAACATCCGGGTAGGTGACGAGCGCGGGCTTCTCCCGATCGCCACATACGAACACCGAAATAGGCCCTTTGCTCGTCTCCACTACACATTCCTGCACATTCCACTTTCAAAACCCAATCTTTGTAGAAGAAGAAAAGAAGAAGAGGCCAAGGAATCTCCAGATTTCACCTTCCCACCCAGCGGGATCGTCTCCACGTCGATGCACACCAACTCCCCCATCCCTCCGCCGTCTCCGCCGCCACCGCCGACGTTGTCGTCGCCGCGGGCAAGGGAGTTGGAGAGTTGGGGGGACGGAGTGGGCGGGTGGCGTGGATCTTGGGGGGGGTTGACGGAAATGCCCTCCATTTGTGTGGGAAATTACCCGGGCCCACGCCCCTGTTAGCGGGGAGTGGGGCCGATGGTCAATGTGACCGTTAGGTGACTCAACGGTCTGTTCGGCAGTTACCGTACACGGCTGTGGTCCGAAGTGCTAATCCGTTCTGGATTAAAATATTGTAATTAAACGGTAATTAGATATTTAGGACGGTTAATTCTTAAATGAATTTATAAATACGTTTTTCACAGCACATTCCACCCTCCTTATTATTATGAAATATAATTGGAAGGAATTAGTTAGGATTTGGTAAATTTAACTTAGTTAATTATACAAGGACATACATCATGAAATATAAGGCGTTGAATGTACTAAAAGTAATTTTTTTGTGAATATATTATAATCATGTTTAATATATTACTAGCCAAAACACCTACCACATATGTAAAATATATTTGCAACTTATTAATAATTTTTATTGAAATATTAATATACTATTCTTAAAAAAATAATGAATATTTATTTAATTTTAACAAAAAAATATAGTCGTATATAAATATTAAAAATAATTTTAATTTTAATAAAAATAATAATTAAATGTAATTTATTATTTAATATTTTAAATTTGGATAAAATTGTAGTTTTATTATGATAAATAATAATATATAAATGAAGAAATAAAATTTTGTAAAAATCTAAATTAAATTTATATTATTCAAAAGCAATTCATGTAAAATTTATCAATATTCAAAATTTCTTAATTTGGATATAATTATACTCTAATGATTTCTTAATAATAAATATTATATCAAGAATCTAATAACAGAGTTATATAGTGATCTTTGACTTTAACCCATATGTCCATATTTATACCTGCATAAATAATTTTGCCCTACTTATAAAATAGTAAATCAAATAATTATAAAAAAAATAAATTAATATATTCTGTAATATGATTAATCGAGTTATTAAGTGATTATAATATAGAGTGATCCAATTGTGCTCGGAGGTGGTAGTCATATCGTCCAACCACAATATCATATATACGCACGTATGACCCATAATTTATGGTATTTATTATTGATTCACCTTTTCAATATTGTAAATGTATAATGAGTTATCTTACATTATTGTGTCATTTTATTGATTTTAACATGGGGTAAATATTTCATCTTTTAAATAATATTAAGGATGTGACCCAATATCGAATTAAGTCAATTCATTAGCCCCGGTTGCACTCGATATAAGGGCTGAGATCGACCAGGGCCGTTAAATAAAAATATATAATATTTTAAATAATTATACGAATCTAAACTGACAAATGACAGAACTATGCACGCTCTAGGGTGAACAACAAAATAAATTATATGTTAAAACAAATAATCTCTTTGGTAAATAGATGCATGATAATATGATATATGACACATATCAAGATAAGGAATACAATCATAAAATATCCAACGACAAGAAGTTAATCATTTAATTAATTATTTATAAGCATATTTAATTAATTAGTTAATTGATAGTAGCTAACTTATGCTATCACACCAAATCATTAATAGATATAAGAAGAAATCTAACCATGCCAATAAACAATTGTACCAACAAGTAATTCAACTATTTATTAACTCACGATTTAATATTACACTTTTATACTTAAAAACCAATCTAAAAAAAAGCCAATGATAATTCTATCAATAATTTAATTCTGTAGATAAATTATATTTATCAATTCTTAAGGTACAATTGTCAATGATTTCTTATAAGTCAGTAACCCATCTCCATGAACGATTTAAGATATTACCCCAATTATACTGTAAGAGGCTATCTAATTGCTGATTTTAAATCTACCTCATGCATAAATACTACCAAAAATAATAGAGCCTATTTTCTTCTTCTTATTCACATGTTAGAAGATCCCATTTACTCCTTGCAAGGCATCTCAACTAAACCGCTGTTTTATTTTATTACTACCCATGCATAAAAGCCATATTGTTTGCTTAATAGACTTTTAATCAAGAGTTTGGCAGTTTAACTCTGAATTATTTAACCTATCACTTGACCCACATGAACGGCTGATACTTAAATAACTCGCACAATTAATTTTTAACATATCGAGACTTACCTTTAATTTTCTTCAATACAATTTACTTTTATCTACTCACAAAATAACTTTATATAGCTAACTCCTAAAATTCAAGTACTACAACATAAAATGACATACTAACAGTACTAAACAAAATCATAAATTTTTAATAACCTATTTACCCAATTTTATCTACCGTCCTACCTCATTAAGATCGAGCAAATTAATTATAGGCCTCAGCAATCCAAGTACAATGATACGATATGAATGCAAAGGCCCGGTCATTCAGGCCCACAAGACAACAACCCATCCACAACAGAGTAGATTAACAAAGATACTATATGAATGCATGCTACTATAATTTGACAAGAAGGAATGAAGAGGAATGAGAGGTTATACCTAAGCCAACAAGAGAGGTCGGAGAGGGATCAAGGAGAAGGACTATAACTCAAGATGGAGAAGACAAATTTGTGTCCGATACAAAGTTTTGGTTAATTCCACCAATTTAAATCAGATGGGAAGGATTCCAATTAAAAAAATATGCAAGTCAATTATGATGCGTGAATTGGCCGATTTGAGCCGATTCCATTTGATTTGAATTGATTTAGGAGGGCTTCAGTGGACGAGACGGGCCGGCTATAGGGTGCGTGGGGAACGGGAGGGTCCGGTGGCAGGGGGTGGATTGGGTGGGGACAGTGGCCAGGTGCGTAGGGGACTGAGCGGGTAGGGCTGGGCAGATTAGGCAAGGGCAGTGGCGATCGGCGCAAGCACGGCTGCTTGAGGTGATATTGACATGGGTGAAGGAGGGGCGGCATGTCAGGGAGAGATAATCAGGCTGATTCAAAAATAATAACTAATTTTGAATAATTCAAAAAAATTTAAAAACATATAAAAAAAATTTCATAAAATATAATACGCATCTTAATGTCAAAATAATGTGCTCTATAACTAAAACCCACCTATTTTAACCGATTCTTATCCAATTTTTAGTAAATCGATCCAATTGAATAATTTTATTCTAATCTATCAAATTCCAGTTTTTATAACCATGATATACACTAAATAGGGAGGAAGATAAGTTTGAAAATAAAGTTAGTGCCCAGGTCTTCCCCCCACCAGATTCTACTCCACGCCCAATATATTTGAGAGGACCAAGTCTCCCACCATTATCCCACCTATCCACTACTCATCACAAGCCACGTCAGCCCGCCCCCGAAGCCTTGGACGCCACAACCCTGGCCTATGGTTAAAATAACCATAGTCGACCTAAAAGAAATAAAATAAAATAAAACAAAACAGAATACAATAAATTAAATTTATAGGAAATAATCTATAAATATTACAGACAGATAGGCCAATGATAAAAATGGATAATTAATTATATCCATTTTATAGAATTAATTTAATTAAATAATATTTAAGATTGACTATAAAATTTACAATACCTTAAATACAATAATGTAATTATTTTCAAGGTTGGCTCTCCTTAAATAAAGGTAATCAAAGCAATCTAAGACATATATGAAAAAATTGAACCTTAGGGTAAATAATATAAATATTGTAGATTTTGAGAAAATAAATAGTCGTCTCTTTTTATTTATTTTTTAAAGAAGTGGTCCGATCATCACAAAACTTGAGCATATTACATTTATTTTTTATTAATATGTCTACATTATTAAAGGGAAAAAATTAAGGTGAATTATACTTCATATAATTTATATGAATTGTACCTTTAATTTGACTTTAGTTAGTGATTTTTATATAATTATTTTGACTCATTTTATTTATTTATTTATCTATTTTATTATCTATTTATCAACCTATTTATATATCTATCTACTTTATTTTTTTATTTCAACCCCCTCATATTAAAGGGCTAATGTTACTTATGCCTTTGACATATTTCACTCTATCTTATGTTATATTTTGGCCTCACAATAGTTTTATGACACCATTAAATTTACAAAATCTATTATTATTATTATTATTATTATTATTATTATTATTATTGTTATTATAATAATAATAATAATTATTATTATTATTATTATTATCATCATCATCATCATCATTATTATTATAATAGGAAAACTTTTGACTGTAGTTCTATTTTAATATGAATTTTTAAAAAAACTGATAAATTCTACTTATATATTTTATAATCATTTTATTTACATAATCTAGGATTTTTATATATTTTGAGTATAAGATTTCTATATACTTAATTTTATATATATATATATATATATATATATATTGTTAGAAGAGAATTAAAGTATTATTTCGTTCGAATTAAAAATTTAAAAATGATGAATTTCATCTAAACATTAAAATTTATTCAAATTAAAATCTTCTTACTTACTAGTACCTATTTAAGATTATTACTTATTTTTAACATAAAAATGAAAATATTATTCATATTTTTATATAACCATTAGATTCTAAAAATGATATTTTTATTAAATTAAATAAATATTAAAAATTGTATTTAAAAATAACAATTAGTCATATTTTTAGAATTTAAATTTATATATCATTAATATAAATCATTCATAAATATACCCGCAGGGATCTTTGGCAAAAAAACATGTATACTCTGTTGCCCGCTGATGGCAACCTGACCATATCTCCTCCCACAAGGCAACCTCCATCTTGAAGTCATGACGTTTTCGAAGATCAAATGAGCAGCGACAAGAAGTTGATACTTCATGTTTTACGAAAGTTTCAAGGCAAAGTTGATACTTCATGTTTGAGGAAAGTTTCAAGGCAACAGTAAATGAAGAAAAGAAATTGGAGGAACTAACAATTAATGCATGAAATATAGCATAAACAATCTCTCTCTGAGTGTTGGAGTTCCTCATCATAGGTGAGACCGTGTACAATTACACGAGAATTCATAAAGACAGAATTGGACAAAGAGTTATAAAGGAGTTCGAGAAGAATTGTGAAAAAAGATGAATCTCACAGATGACTATTCCAATGTTTTTGGAGTATTTGTAGTTGGGTTTTCCTTTCCTAGAGAGGGAAAACGTCATTCCCAATTAGTGTATGGGTTTTACATAGAATGTGTTGTTTTGATTGGGGTGAGATTGTGTCACCAAGAGTGATCTCAGTTATGGTCTTTAGAAAGTATCGGAGAGGTTGATACCAAAGTGCCATGGATTAAACATGTTGATCTGTAAGTTTGGGGGGATGTGGTTTTGATTAATGTATTGGGATGTGAATTTGTTACTGAAGTAGTTGAACGTATATTTAGGTTGTGGTTTTTGTTTTAATTGAGAAAGTTTCTACTTTAAATTAGTGTGTCAGTGTATCTTTTATTGGTTTGCTTTATCAAAACACACAACATATAATTTAGGGATTTTTTGTGTTAAAATCCCAACATTGAGGGTGTCAAGCTTAAAGAATCTGAGATCCATAGAATTAGATACAAGCGGGAAATTTATGAACTTGCTAATTAAAAAGCAGATAGAGGCTGCTGATGATGTCGATGGGCTCTGTATGCCAGATGTTTATGAACAGGATGGACGTGTAAAGCAAAAGTAGAGGTTTGCTGCGGCTTTGCAACGATTCGGAGACCCAGAACAGGAGGCATCACGGGAGGA
The DNA here is from genome assembly GCA_032619315.1 of Piper longum. Lineage (NCBI taxonomy): Eukaryota > Viridiplantae > Streptophyta > Magnoliopsida > Piperales > Piperaceae > Piper > Piper longum. The sequence goes on along the minus strand of JAVDBV010087653.1, from coordinate 673 downwards.
ACATCAAATTGGCAATGCAACATTGATGAAGTTTGGATCAATGAATAAGAAAAACAATGGTAAGGAATACGAGTGCATGTTTTATGATCAAATCGAGTTAGTAAAAACTGACGTTCTTGATGATGAAGAGTATGAAGACGAGATTATGATTAACAAAATGACCAAGAGAGTTGGAAGTCATGCACAGAAAGTTGAAGATGACCGAGATCACTCTCCCGATATATCCATTCAAATGAGGAGTTGCTACAAGCTGCTGAAGAACATATGGTAATCATCATTGTTGGCAAACTGGATCCGTAAAAACGCCGAACAATGACAATAATTGAAAATTTGATACAGTAGAAGAAATTTTAAAACGCCGAAGAAGAGGCTTGGGAAGAAAAATTGCCAAGTTCATTATACGTCCAATCTATGTTAACCTGCCGACCGAGCTTCAAGCATAGATTTTCGAACCAACAACAGAAGAGAAAGGTTGGGTGGGCAACAAATATAGCTGAGACATCACTCGCTTATTAACGTTATAAGATATGCTATTGATTGTTGTTGGGTTAATCCCACATCCCATTTGGAGGCAACTGGTGACTTGTATATAGGTTAATGGGAAAGCCTTAATTCTTGAGCTAGCTTTTGGATTAAGAGAGGCCCATGAACCTGTTGCAAGTCACTTTTGGGG
>JAVDBV010087652.1:0-13122 GCA_032619315.1 Piper longum | reverse complement strand
ATGAATGAGATTTATTTCCAATCCCAAATAAGTTAAACTCTTTATATATATATATATATATATATATAAAGAGTTTAACTTATTTGGGATTGGAAATAAATCTCATTCATCCACATTAATTCATTATTAATTTGGCTTTTTTCAAAAAGTTAAATACCATAAACATAAAATACATTAAGACAATTTTTTAAATTATAAAGTTCATTAAACGTAAAGAATATTCTTTGTTACACAACATTACAACAATAATTTACAACAAAATTGGTTTGTTATAATTTAAAGACGCTAAAATTAGCTTACTATAAGCAAAGGATAATATTAATAATAAAGTGGGTAAACTTTACCATCAATCTTATTACGGCCATTGAAAAATATATAATTTTTCTATAAGAAAAATTATTAATTAATGATAAAATATAAAATAAAGATTAATATGGAAGATGTATAAAAATTTATTAATTAACGAGATAATCATATGTTGGAAAATATTGAAACATAAAAAAAATAAGAGCAAGAACGGGGATGATCTTATTTTATATGAAAACTGGAAATAAAATAATATCTTATTTAAATTTTTTAAATGTACACAATTAATATATAAATAATTATCTATCTTTTCTAAAAGAAGAATCGTTTCCATCTAAATCTATATTATCATACTAATTTCCTATCCTTAGAATTCAAATAGAAGCTTAAGCATTAGATCTATTGAGATTTAAACCATTGACGTCTTATTTAAACTCCCACCATCGTCTGCAAACATAAACGGGTCATGTGCTACGCTTTAGTAGCTATATTTTCTATTGTGCAATCTAATCTTGGCATCTAATTGATGCTTTTTTTAGAAAAATAACTCACTTGTATCATATTTAAATGGGTTTTCATAGTTTGCATTATTATGATTAGTTTTTTATTAATTTACAGTTAAAATTATTAAATTTATAGAGTATATAAATCAAATCTAGTGTTATCAATGAATTTTATCATTTATCAATTAGAGTAGTTGAATTAATTTTTATATCAATGTTTATTTTCACCATTAAATCTATGTCGAAACTCATGCAAAGTGATAAATTGTTATGAGAAGTTTTAATTTTAGGATCAATGATATAAAAAGCATAAAGACTACGATTTTTTTAAGTGGTCAATAAAATGTAAAAACTCTAACAATATTTGTGCATTGTTAGAGAATCATTTTTTAAAAAACTCTAACACAATATTTGTGCATTATAACAATATTCTCATGCATAAGAACAAAACTTGGGTTGGGTCCACATTGCTTACATCTGATTTATTTATACAAGATGTCACATTATACATGACCTATAAATAAATTTTAATTTTATAAATAAATTTTTATTAAATAATGGTATATTATCATAATTTAATAAAAATAGATTTTGATTGACTTAAAAAATATATCTTAATTACATAAAAAGATAAATTATAGCTATTTGATTTATTTTATTTATGTTTATTATATTTTTTAAGGTAATGAGATAACTTTTGTTAGTAAAAAATTGAAAATTAAGCTTTGCCGATTTCGAACATGTAACCTTCAATAATGAAATACATTTTTATTATATTTCTTTTTTTTTAAAATTAGTTTAGAGGGATTTAAACTCTTGAGTCTGTTCAATATGAAGTATTTTTATTACATTTTTTAAAATTTTATTGTATTTTGATTAATTAAACCGCATACATTTGATCACATGCAAATATTAAATTATTTTTTATTAATAAGGAATAATAGATATGAAACAGACATGAGAGCATGTGCTCCAAAAACACCATATTTTTCCTTGTTGCTTTTTATAAGGATATTTTTTATTTTGTGTAGGATGAAGAAAAAAAATAAGATATTGAACTATTTGAAGAAAACCATGATCATTTTCTAAAGAGAGTGCATTTGATCTAGATTATATTTTTATGGAATACATGAATTATATTTTATTTTACGAAAAGGTAGACGAGGTAAAAAATTATAAATTTAATAATTCTTTCATGCCAAATAGATAAAATATGTTAATTATTATTATTGTGATTTTTTTTAACTTTAAAAAACAATACAACACGTACCCTTATTCACGTACCACATTCTTGCTTTCTTTCACCGTCGGGTCAAGAAGGCTTTATATTATTGTGAACTTTTATAGCAATATATAATATATTTTAATCACATTTTTTGCTTTTATCACATTTTAGTCTTTCTTGTGTTATGATTAATTCTTTCCTCACAATAAGTTTATGAACCTATTAATATTTACTTAATTTAAAATTATTATTATTATTATTATTATTTACTAGGAAAGTATTGAAGTATAATTTTATTCAAATTAGAAAATTTAAAAATATTTATAAATTTTAATATATTTATAACTATAAAACTTAAACTAAAGTTTGTTACTTAATGATACATCCTTAATTTAGATTTTCATAGATAGTTATGTATTTATTTACCTATGTATATGTTGCTATTTATTATTAAAATTTTTTTTATTAGACTATTGAATAATTTTTTTAGACTATGTATTTATTTACCTATGTATTTATTAGACTATTGAATAATTTTTTTAAAAAAAATCTATTTAAATATCAAAATTTTTACTTATTATAATTAGAATTAATTTTAATATTTTTTACAGCTATATTTTTTGTTAAAATTAAATAAATACTCATTATTTTTAGTTAAAACAACATATTACTACTTTCTAAAATTAATTATATTTTAAATAAATATATATATATATATATATATATATTATTAATGAGTTTCAAATGTACCTTCTATTCTAAGCATTGGGGGTGACAATGTGTTTTGTGTTATTATTTTTATATTGTCCACATCACATAGAAAACATTGATTAAAAAAAAAATCAGATTGTGCACAAAACATCAATCAGCAATGAGCTGTCTCAAATGCTGATAAGATGATATTTGTTTTATTTCAACTCGACATGTTTTTCTTTTTTTTTTTAAAAAAGGTTGAATTAGCAAATCCATGGCTCTATCAAATCAAAACGGAGAACCAAAATGGGCCGAATAGAATTGGATTCTCTTTAGGGCCCAAAATCCAATCCAACCTTTCATGGGCTTGGGCTCCGAGATGGTTCGCGTAATGGCATAACCGTAATTTCAAATCGGACGATCCATCGAAAAGAAGAACGGCGGAGCTCGCCGCAGGAGAAAAGAGGGAGAAAGCGGCGACGGCGACGGCGACGGCGACGATCGAAGTGAAGGGTTTTCTCCATCGGAAATGGCGACGGTCATGCAGAAAATCAAGGATATCGAAGATGAGGTTATTATTAATATCATTATTTTTTTATTATTGTATTTCTGATTCTTATTGCCGGAAACTGCCATTTGTCTTGTTGGTGTATAAATTTGTAGTCTTTGGAAGATTCTGTGATTTTTGTGTGTGTTGAAATTGGATGAAAAGTGGTTGCTTTTAGTCTCTTGTGGTTGATCATGGCATTTCATGTGATTAGCTGGATGGAACATGAGTTTCCAGTCCTTAGATGGGATTTATACATTTAGGGTCATTTGGTAGTCGATTAAGTGCTCTTGTGAGAGTTACTTGAAGTGACAGTACTAGTTTGCTTCTCACTTATTGGCTCCAATCCTTAGAAATTTTTTTGCTTTTATTTTTTTCGGAAAAAAATTTATTAGTGTTGGTCATATAGCTGTAGACCCTCATGTGTCGTATTGAATAGATTTAGTTTGCAATATTGTGATGTTCAAAAAAAAAAAGACAGAAACAAAACAAAACAAAAAAGATCGGTGATGGAGGCTGTCCAAGAAGATGTGGAATTTCACAATTTTAGCTTTTGATGGAAGATGATGAAAGAGAGGATATGGAATTTCACAATTCGAAATGAGATGAAAAAAGAAGAAGAAGAATTTATATGAATGTATTTGTGGTCCTGTCTGAGCTTGTATATATTAACCACCAGGGAAAAATCTGTTAAAACTGGAAAAATCTTGGTTTAGTTAGGATTCATTTAGAACAATGCTTCAGCTTTGTCATCTATGGCAGATAAAAGAACTGTAAATATTACCTGGTCAATGAAGTTTGATTACGAACATTGTATAAATTTAGCTGGTGCTTTATACTCTACCTTTGTTTAAGTGGAGTTGCTGATATTCTTATTAATATGCATATTGGATCTTTAATGACCAGGGGCATTGCAATAGCTTTATCGGTAATCTATGCTTGAAGATAATTGAATATTTACTTTTGAAGAAAAAGAATTGTGTCCACAATTAACTTTCTTGTCCATTTTGTTTCTAGTCTGCTGTATTATTGCTTTCCTGATTGTGAAAGCTTCTTCTTTGCCAATATTTGCTGCTTGATCAGCTTCAACCATATCCATAAATTTTTCTTTCATTATTTCAGATGGCAAGAACACAAAAGAACAAGGCGACTGCCCATCATCTTGGTTTACTTAAGGTGCTTTCCTGTATCGCCTTTTACTAATATTCTGTCTCTGTGCCTACCTATCCATATTACTTAAACAGGTTTATTTCCACAAATTTAGTCTGCATACTGTTGCTTACAAAATGATGCTTTTTTCATGGAGCTAGCTCTTTCTTTATTGTCATTCGTCATCTGGTTGATGAATGGAGCACCTAAAGTTGCAACTCTTGTTTCTTTTAAGGCTAAACTTGCGAAACTTAGGCGTGAGTTGTTAACACCTACTTCAAAAGGTGGTGGTGGAGCTGGCGAAGGTTTTGATGTCACAAAAAGTGGAGATGCTCGTGTAGGGCTAGTAGGATTTCCTTCTGTTGGCAAGTCAACTTTGCTTAATAAATTGACCGGGACATTTTCAGAGGTTGTTTATTTGATCTTAATTGTTCATTTTACAACCAAGGATGAGTTTTTTGTGGTAGATTCTTTGTGTACTTATATCTCGTTTTTTTTCCAGGTTGCATCATATGAATTTACAACATTAACTTGCATTCCAGGAGTGATTGTATACAGGGGTGCTAAAATCCAGGTACATGTGCTCCAAACATAAAAAAAGGATTTTTTAAAATTATATACTTTCATCCACTGTATATGTTAACTTTTTATACTGGATTATTGTAGCTGTTAGATCTTCCTGGAATTATTGAAGGTGCAAAGGACGGAAAGGGTAGAGGTAGACAGGTAACCATAGTGTTATTACATCGCTTTTTTCTGTTATATTCATTTGCTTATTTCTGTGATCTGGGAATTTTTGAAACTGTAGCAATTGCATGCTCATAAAAACTGGCTTGAAAGGAATAATTTCCTCCTTATCTTTTGTAAAAAGTCCATCTCGTGCATTTGTAGTTTATGGTGGCAGGCGTTCAAATACATCTATGCTTGAATCTGACCCTATTAATATATCCTGGTAGAAATTTTTTGATTGCAAATTTATCAAATCTCTACCATGAAGAACCGTCTTGAGCTTATACTTTACCTGGCACATAAAAGGATAATATGTGGTTTTATTTCCAGGTCATCAGCACTGCCAGGACTTGTAACTGCATACTAATTGTTCTTGATGCAATAAAACCCATTACACACAAGCGGCTAATTGAGAAAGAGCTGGAAGGATTTGGAATTAGGTAATTTGCAATGTATATTTATCATTTGTCTTTGTAATGTTTGTTGGACATTCTTGTGGTTATGTTTTATTTATTCCTTTGTTCTAACATGAGCTTCAATTTAACAGGCTAAACAAAGAGCCTCCAAATTTGAGCTTCAGGAAAAAAGACAAGGGAGGCATCAATTTTACTTCAACAGTAGCCAATACCCATTTAGACCTGGAAACTGTGAAAGCGATATGTGGTGAATACAGGATTCACAATGCTGATATCACTCTTCGTTATGATGCTACCGCCGATGATCTCATTGATGTTATAGAGGGAAGTCGTGTATATATGCCTTGTATTTATGCTGTCAACAAAATTGACCAGATCACACTTGAAGAGCTGGAAATTCTGGATAAACTCCCTCATTATTGCCCAGTCAGGTAGTACCTTCACGAATTCTACATTGTGATTGTAAAGCCAATCAAGGGAGAGCTATAGTCATTACCCTAACAGATGTATAAATCTAGCCATTTCTGATTGGCCTCTCTTATGTACTGCTGTATATCTTAGACTATTTGATTTTACCTTTTGAGCGGAAGTGTTTTCAATCTAATTGATGATCCTTTGTTTATCAGTGCTCATTTGGAGTGGAATCTCGACGCTCTATTGGAGAAGATATGGGAATATCTCGATCTAACTCGAATATACACAAAGCCGAAAGGGATGAATCCTGACTATGAAGACCCTGTGATATTGTCCTCAAAAAGAAGGACTGTTGAAGATTTCTGCGACAGAATTCATAAAGACATGCTCAAACAATTCAAATAGTGATTGTTCTCACCTATTTTCACATTATTATCATTCTTAAAAGATGACTGCAACCATATGCAGTGCTTTGGTAATTGTTCTTACATATTTTGCTCTATGCAGTGCTTTGGTATGGGGATCAAGTGTGAAACATAAGCCACAGAGGGTTGGAAAGGTTTGTGCATCTATCTTTTTAACTACCTGATGATTCCATTTGTTAGGATTTCCAAACATCTATCTTTTTAACAATTTTTTTTTTATATCAGGAACATGAGCTTGAAGATGAAGATGTTGTTCAGATTATAAAGAAGGTGTGATCGGGAAATAATAAGGATTTCAAATGAAAGAGATGATGGATTTCAGTTGGCAGATGCAATCACTCATGTAATAGCAGCAGTTGACAAGTGCTTTTTATTTGAGCATTCTGATGGTGGATGGAGCACTGTCTGTTATGATCTGCTTCTTCTCATGGAGCATTTTGAAGGTACGAGTTCCGTTTCTGTCAGATGATTGTTAGATGTGTAATGTACTATCTCACCCGATTATCGCATAAATCTGTTCCCTTCTGTGTGGAGTTTATTAATGAGGATAATAATGTCCTGGAAAAACTTCTTGGTAAATTTTAGCATTCAAATTGTGATAATGAAATTTTTGTTTAAATTTCTCAGCCTATGTGATGCAAACTTTATATCTTTTTCACTTCAGAGTTTCTGAGAGAGATGTCTTAAACCATTTTTTCCACTTTATACCTAGCAATAGCAAGAAATGATTCTGCAGATTGGAATGAAGGTACTAGTAGAAAGTACCAGTATTGCAAATACCACAAATTTCCATTACAATAACATCCTAGCAGTAAGACCAACAATACACTATCTGGAAGCCACATGAGGCGAGAAAAATTTGATTCTCCAACTCGATCTCCAAAACAGCAACCCATCAGGCTCTTCTGCAGCAGTTGAAGTAGCTCAGAATTTTATTCCTAGTCTGCCAAAGCAAAATGGTCCATTATTTTAACTCCTTAACCAGTAAAGAACTGTTCTCACTTTGATCTACTTGCTATACATTATGCGTGAAGGCTATCGAACTTCTTAATTTTAAACTAGCAACTAGCATCGTTTTACGGTTGTGTTTTATCTCTTGACCATGTAAAGTCAATGTATTAAAAATGATTGATACATTCATTTGTGCATGCCACAAAAATGACCAGCTTTGCCAATTTTCCAGCCGGAATGAACAGTAGATGTTTGTTTCATTCAACAACTGTTTTGAATTGTTTAGTACTCTAATTGGTTGGGAGAAACACCAACATATTTTTTAATATAACAAGATACGGCATAGAGCTCAATATTAGATTTTTTTATTTTCGCAAGCAGAGCTCAAGATTAGTTGAGATAACACATTTCTTTCTCAGGCAATGAAAAAGAAATAAATTCTGCTTAGATTTTTTTTTTTTTTTGAAGTTAGTGCTGATATAGAAATCCTAGTTATAGACGGCTAACCAATATATTGAGTAAAAGGACGAATTCAAAACCAGCTAGTAGAGGTTAAAAAAAAAAACAACAACATCGTAATTCTCGAATACCTTATGCGTGGTAAGTCTTTTAAAAAAATATTCATATAACCAACTACCCACAAAATAAAAGAAATAGACAGAGTAGCAGAATTGATTCTATGGCATAAGAAACCGTCAATCAGCTCTTTTGAGTAGGCTAAATGGCATTACCATCCTATCTCAATTGGGTCAGCAGAAATTTTTGGATGTGATGGATTTTGATGAAGAAATTAAGTAGGGAGAGAAAATAGATGAAAAAGAAGGTAGCCTACTGTAGGGGAATGGGGCTGGGTGTGGTGATGGTGTTGAAGAGGTTGATGATGCTGAGTTTGGGAGGTGGTGACAAGCTCCTCCTCATTGCCAAGGCTGGCCCTGGAAATGTCCCTCTTGTTCTGCTTCCTTATCGCTCTGATTTTGGAGAAATCCATGGAGTAATTTGGCATGTCATGCTGATGGTCCCAATCACCAAACTGGGGGACAGACATCCATGAATTCTTCTGAGATGATACCAACACTAGATTCAGGTGAAAGCATTACAGAACCAAGTTTTTTTTTTCAGATATACATGTTAAATAAAAGCTGAATCCAAGGAAAGAAACCAACCTCCTTGCGATCATCCATAGCTTCAACCTTGGTCCTACACCTTAGTAAAGCTCAACACTGATTCTTAAGCAATCCCAAATGAGATTAGAGGTTGATCAGAGCCTGAGTTGGCATGTGAGAAAGTGGGTGGGGAAGAAGATAGGGACAGGGAAGGGCTGGCTACTCATGGCTTAGCTCTTATAAGATTTTGGGTGAACACTGGTTGCACGCGAGACTCTGCACTTCTCCCCGACTCCGCGTAACATGACTGCTTCGATCCTGTCCAAACTCGGTTCTCAAACCCAGTCGACAGATAGCAACCGCTGATATCCACCTACATTCTTGAAACCTTGCCATCACTTGCGCGCACTACACGAAACCACTGATATCCACCTACATTCTTGAAACCTGGTAAGTGATGATACACTTATCAATCCTAAAATATTTGGAGTAAAATTGAAACATAAGCATAGATAAATTAGGCATCGTTGAAAATTTTCCATTGCAAACGTAAATATATTTGGAATATACTGATTAGAGGTTTGCTTGTGTATGCCAATTGACATATCGTCAGGTGAAAAATTATGGGTAATTTTTGTAATTTAACTTTTGCTTCAGAGAATAAGTGAGTACTTTTATTGGGCAATTTTACATCAATTGGAGCATGTAGATAGATGGTGCACATTACACGCAATCCAAAAGTGCGTGAGGATTTTTTAACTGCCAATTGGTGAGTTCCTCCTAATTATTCCACTTGTCTGAGTGAGTAAATCACGGTGTACTAAATAAGTATGCTTTTGTATATGATGTGTGCCTACTTAACTAAGTTCAATTACTCTTGGAGTATGGAAAAATATACCAACATGGAAATATGTTGGCAATTAATCCAATGAATATCCATAGTTTTTTTTTTTTTTGTATCTATTTATGCCTTTTAGTTACCCAGCTGATTAATTTCTACTGCATTGAGCATCACGCCCTCTCTGTGTTTCCCTCTAAATGCACTGCCAAAAGGTGAAAATTGATATGAATGCATACCTCGTGATTCATGAATGGTTTAATTTAGTTCTGTGCGAGCAGAGTACCAATTTAATTACCTTATTTTACTTACCAGTGGAGATTGCAACCAAAGCTTGATTTCTAGTTTATAATTTGTAATAACATATCAGTCTGATCTTGTATCGTCAAATATTCCTTGATCCTACAATTTTTCTTTCTTATGAACCATGCAATTGCTGGTAAAATATGCAAATTAAAAAATATGGTATTGTAACTTGTAAGAGGCAAATATGAAAGCAAAAATATCTAATATTAGAAGCAGTATTGGTCATGCATAGCAGTGACCATGTCTGTAAAATACAGAGAGCTAGCATTTGATTCATTGATTTGCCTTCATATTAATTAATTTTTTTCTTAAGTTGAATAGGGCGTGACTTGCAGAGAAGACACTGTTTTCCTCGTTTTCTATGGGAAACATTTTGCTGCACGAGGAAGCCATTTAAATGAGAATTGAATGCTTTCTGGTTTCTCCTCTGGGCATGCCAGAATGCCAACTCTGAATAAACAAATGTAACGACTTCATTTTATTCTCCTCGAAAGTTTCTTATTAAAAATTTGAGTTAGTTATTTCCCGTATAACCAATAGAAAAAAACTTTTAACTTCAAACAACAATCACAAGATTATTATAATTATCAACCCTGTATAAATTATTAAGTCATTCAAAATTCAATGCATATATATGCATCCTCATAAATTTAATATTGTTTGACAGACTTTGACTCACTTTATTTCATAAATTGTATAAAAACATGATAATTTTATGAAGGAATTAAAGAATAGAAGACGAACCAAGCGAGCCTAGCCTCCTCCTCTCCCCCTCCATAATATCAAAATTTTCTTAGTCCCTCTCCCTAAGATTATATATTAATTGGCATAATTAAATAGGGGTACTTTGGGTGTTATACTCCAATTAATTAATTAAATCCTAATATGACTTGTTTTTATCTAAAAGGAAAATTGACCTTAGTTAAGAGTTTTAAGTCTTCAAAATATCGTTCATAATCTTATTATTCACCATGATTTCCTCACATTAAAATATTCCTATTTTATGGACTTATAAAAAGTCAATTTTACCTCTCCACATCATTCATTATATAATTACTTAGTTATTAGGTCAACTTAAAAAGGTCATATCACACTTTTTAGAAATTCATTCTATTTTATTATTTTTGTTAGATTCTTTAAGATGGCTAATTTATCATCTTAAAATTTTAGAATTTTTTGACAGCATTCCAATAGACATGAATTTTTAAAAATGACGTTCAAATTTGTTTAAATCTCCAAATGAAAACTTTTCAAGATTATATTTATTCTCTTTCGTAATTAATGATTTTATTCCTTACTTAATATTTAATATTAATCTGAATAATATTCTCGCTTAATTATATATTTGGTCTAACCGTCCCGGCTAATTTATTTAATATAACAAATAACCACATAAACGTTTGACCCAGCCTAGATCTCACAGTTTGCCCAGACTAGACTAAAAACGAATATATAAAATGTGGTTATAAAAAATAACTTATTGAGTAGTGGATTTTTCAATGAATGAGGATAAATTCCAAGCTAACTTCATCACTAGAAGGGACTTATTAATTATTTATAATTTAATAATATTATTTATTTATTTATGATATATCAGCTTTGTTTCTTAAGGCAAATGGACTGGCACACTTAGAAGTGTTAGGAATTAGGATTCTTGCTCGAGGTGAGATTCAGCCTCGAGATCTCTCATAAGGTGTCCCAACAAAACTGGGTTGTTGATATATAGTTTCAGTTGTCCGGCTCCAAGTTCAACTCAATTAATGTCAACTCATCACTCAAAACTAAGAAGATTGGGCTTTTGACTCATCCAGTAAGCTCTTATAAAAAATTAATCTTTAGATATTTATTTAAAAGTTTTTTAACAAAAAAGAAAGGATATTTTTGATAATATCAAGGCAAATCAGGAGTAATTACTAGAAAAAAAAAATCCAAAAATAGTCTAAAATAGCACCATTATTGGGTTTAGTGATTTTATTTTAAAATGTGTTGGGTCTCTGTCCTGCTCGACCCAGAGGACAGGGAAGTGGCCGTCACCCAATATTGAGGCGGGCAACCTCTGCGATCCCACAAGTGGCTAGAGCTTGCCCAGCGACGGCCAGGGCAACCCGATCTTGTCGCCCTGAGGTTCAGTCCCCTTAGGCTCAAGTGGCTATATTTGGCCACAACTCTCGTCGTCGTGAGGGGTAGGGCAGCAATGACCACGAATCTGGCCATTGCCGGTACTGCTAACGGCAATTATCCTTTTTTTTTAAAAAAAACTCAAATCTATAAAATAGAGTCATTTCTGCCATTGTCAAAAGTATTATCTTTTCTAATAATCAATCTTGATATTTTCACTGCTAGATAATATAAAAAAATCTTTTTTTAGGTAAAAAACTCTATTATTAAGTTCTCTAAGGCTTATAATAATCTTCTATGTTGTTGTACTAAAATAGACAATGAAAACTTTGTCAGTCTTATTTTATTGATAATTCTAATTTTCTTCATTTAACACAAGTAATAATTTAAAAATTGTTGATAACAATATTATAAAATTAATTTAAAAAGGATTTTATTTTGGCTTCTCATAAATAAATATCAAGAAAAATTTGATTCAAATTGAAGTAGACTTAATTAAAAAACTTTTAAATAAAATACATCATTCAGGTAAGAATAAAAAATAATTATAATACGGTTCTTAATATATATATAGCTGGTAAGAAAATAAGATTTTATATTGTTGCTTTTATATTGCTGCATATAAATAAATAAAATAAATAATTTATAAAAAAATATAAATAAATAATTTTTGAATCTTGGCCGCCGGTCCGACCCAATATATCGAAGCCAACCAAAAGTCTGGTCCGATAAGGCGATTTGATTTATTGATTTGGTTGATTTTGACTTGGAACAATTTACCACCTCCATCTAAATGTTTTGTGTTCTATATTTTATTCAAAAAATAATGATTATCTAATCTAATAGTTGATTTGATGCCTGCTCATTCCACTTTTACTTTGTCTGGAAGTTTGGAACAATCTTCAGCCATCCAAAGTTCGATTCTTTTCAATAAATTTTATTTATTGTATTATTGTATTTCAATATTGTATTCTTATATCATTGTAAATTTTATTTATTATATTTTTATATTTTGTTATTATAGAATGTATATATATTTATAATTCATTTATTATAACTTTTCATTACTTACTTTTTTATTTTTACTCATCAAATCAAATCTTTCTTAACTTAAAACGGGGTGAACTTATATGAAACAACAACCATCTTGGTTGAATTTTTTAATATGGTTGTTGATTTCAAAGTTTATCGAAATTTATCATCGAAGCAGGTTGTACGTCAATATACCTGTATATTAACCATACTTTGAATTTTTTTTTTAATATTAAGTTATTACCAAATTTTTAATTTAATTGAGTAGTAATGTGCACTAATACTTATATATATATATATATATATATATATATGTATATATATATATATGTGTGTGTGTGTGTGTGTGTTATGTGTACTTCTCCGT